>JAOBRH010411500.1:0-11076 GCA_027575125.1 Umimayanthus parasiticus | reverse complement strand
AAGATTTTGTGATAATTTGATAAACGACTGGAATAAGTAACCAGGGCCCGGCTACTGGTAATCCTGGGTTAACGCTTCACAGAACCTACAGAGTTAACCCAGGATTAGCACTGATCGGGTTTTAAATAATCGTGCCCAGAACAACTGCAGACTATTCTCAGAATTAGCGCTGGTATTTTGTCAGTTCTATTAAAGAAATGGTCGATGCTTGGCGTGCGTCTATCGAGTTATGGATGCACGTGGGAAGTTGGGAGAGCACGAGAGAAGCGTTTGAGTGGCACGATGCGAGTTCCAAGTGCATCCATAACTCGATAGAAACACAGCTAAAGCATGTCCATTTCTTTTAGAACATTGTCTAATGTATTTTGCTCCGTGTTTTATTAGCATTTCAAACGTTTCCCTTTTCTTTTTATAGGCATTTTACATTTCACTATTACCGGCAATCTGTAAAATATATTAATTATAAGTTCTCATTATAGATATTTCTGCAGTATATGCTTTTTGTTCTTCCGATCGCACGTAAGCGATGAATATGACATGCCAATTTCCATGTACCAGAAAACGGAACTCATCGTAAAGGTTCTCAAGAAGGGGAGCTATTTAGTAACGCCTTTTTGTGTACTGGCCTTTGTTCCAGCCTTGCTCATTCTAATGTTTTGTTGTTATAACAGATAAATACAACACGCTGATATCGGGAGAAGCCTCTGCAGCTCTACAGCAGTTTACTTCAGAAGAACACTCGTTTGAGGAGTACACGCAGGTACACATCTCACAGTCGCATGAACTGGGCTCTGCCATCAAGTCTGCTATGCGCTTAACGTTCAAATGAATGTTGTTTCAATATCCGTTTTGATATCAATTAATCTTTCACATGTCGTTTTAGTCACATTAGGGAACTTTAGCAGTGAGGGTGCGAACGTCGACGAGAACGTTACAAAATTACAAAATACAATGACTTCACGTGCGAATGGAACCAGCTGGACACTTTTCCTCGTCGTGTTAATGGCCCTGTCGCAATCTTGCGTATGAGAGTAACGTATGAGTTGCGTATGAAAATTCAAAAAATAATTGAAGATACAGAAGTGCTCGTATACTTAACTTATTGAACCTATGAGTATAACGTCATGAGTAGGTCCCGCCTGCGTATGGGCAGCGTATGACCAGCGTACCTGACCTATGAGTAACGTACCTCTAGCGTAACTCTCGCGTATTCAGCGAATGCAAAGCGTATGTTTAGCGTATAAACCATACGTCCGAATACGCACTAAATGTTTAAGCATGCCTAAAAAAAGATTTTTGCCTCGCCGTATACCACCGTATGCGACCGTGCTTGAAACGTATACAACCTATACCCAACGTACTCCTAGTGTATGTCAGCGTATACGCGCGTATGAGTGATATTTTTCATACGTTGTCATTTCGCTAGTGCGATACGCAATAGTGTGACAGGGCCATTAGAAAACAGGACGTGACAATCTAAGTTTTGGCGTTTTATAGAGAACGTTAGCTGAAGAATGCAGATATTTTTAATCTTTGTGCGGTTTCAAAAATAGAACCTCTAGTTTTTCACATTCACAGTCCTTCATGCACAACAAAAAAGAATCGAATGAGTTATACAAGGAAGAAAAGGGTAGATGGGAAGTTAAAATTCACTGCCGTCTTCGCTGACGTTAGCGTTCTAGTTGCTTAAGATCCCTATTGTTTTGAAGTCGTTAGGAAGTAAAATCCCAAACGATTGTAATTAAACTTTTATTGATTATTATTTAAAGGAGCCGAAACCAATTGTAGAATTGCACACGTTTTTGGTATCCTACTGATGATCAGTTACTGATTTGCCTTTTATTTCAGCGACATAATAGTGGTCTGTACAGTTTCAATGTACAGTTTCAATTTACGAAGATCAGTTATCGCCACAGTTGATATATGATTTAATTTTTTTATATACCCACATTAACAATAAAAGATACTATTATATCACTTGGCGAATACAGACAAAAAGTTTATCTTAAGTTTAAGTTATAGATATGTTACTGTGTTTTAAGAACTTAAAACTATAAAAAGGTAAAGGTGTTGATGATTTCGTTACTGTTGTTATCGACATGTTCTCACTGTTGTTGTTGTTGACACTAGCATTGTTGCTGACACTAGCATTGCTACTGATATCGACACCACTGCATTGCCTAAGTTCATACTGTTAACTCGATCATCATCCAAAATCTTAGTGCAAGTTGTACTTTTATCCAGGAAATTGCGAAGTTCCGAAATCTTGCGAAAGAAATCAATGGACTTCCAACCGTGATCTACTTTGACATGGTTCAACTGGTTTGTGACGACCTGAAGAGAGGCCTGGCAGCCAAGGCTAATAGATTTGCAGATCAACTTCTGAAGCAGCTTGCGGGAGAACATCGAGCAGAAAACAAGAGGTGAGAAGTTTGCACAATTTATAGTGGGAATAGTCGGCGCTTATTATTATTTGTGGGGAAAGATATTCCTTTGAAACAGTTAACTTCTTTTTGCAGTATCTTATGGACTAATTTTGCAGTAAATAGTGCAAATGAAGGATTTTAATTGGCTTACAGACGTTTATATTTACTATTTTTCACACTTTTTCTTATTTGAAATTCGCAGACTTGTTGCTTAACTTTTGGCTTCCAAATCTGACATTGTAGCCCCTAAATTCACCTCCTGCCGCACGACACAAACTGATAAGATAATTGAGGTCTTGAAGCAAGGTTTTGTAATATGAAAATAATCTGTTATAGATTTTGGTCTCGTTTACACTATATTCGGGATAAGTCAGTTAAAGCTTTCGTGCTGCTATAAAAACCATAACGGACAAGCCTTCTGTTTACACTTGGAAGGAGTTTTCCGGCACACTTTTCGTGATCGGTGTTGAATGCGATGTGTCACATATCGCAAAACGTTTTTGTTCAGCGAAAAACTGTTCCTGTTAATTGTAAATTACTTGTTTGTGTGTCGGCATGGAAGCTGTCCTGTACAGTCGGTAACATAGCCTCAACATTTTGTAACACAATGGCAAGATAGAATATTTTAGGTCTTGAATCAAGATTTTTTAAATATGAAAACTGTTATAGACTTGCCAGAGACAACAAAGTTTAACAAACTGAAATGATGTTACTATGATAGAATCATCGCGGAGTTTGAAGCAATTCAAAAGCAAGCCTTGACCAAGCCGGAGGACACCAAAGAAATGATGGATATGCTGAAGTTTATTGAGAATGCAAAGGCAAAGAGCCTGGTTCAGCTGGACAAGGATATCAAGGTTTTGTAGACAGTGGTTTCCCCGAGTGGATATATCTAAGCATTTAGTATTGACCAAACAGGTGGATAGCACTTTTCGCGCGCTCTGATTGGTTCATCAGACACGGTATATCCTAAGATAACCACCTCCAGACGAAATTTTCAAAATGGCAGCTTGTTTTGCCACTGTCACGGAAGAGGAAATTCGTCAAATGAACGAAGAAGCTACTCCTGCAAACACAAAATCCACCTGTTTGGTTAATACTAAGACACCTATCCCCCTCAGTGTCGATGCATGCCTAGTGTATTAGATAATTACCTTACCGCTACGCTAGTCACCTCCACTTCAGGGGATAGTTGTTGACTGCCCCTATTCAGACGGGATTTTTAGGATCTACTAGTTCCTGTATGGGACTTGGTGGTGGTAGTGGTGATTGGCAGTTCCTCTTTTCTGTGGGGGGAAGGGGGCAGTTATGCAGCACTAGTGTTCATGTTATAGAGTAAAAGGACATGGAACAAAGAAAAATATTAATGTTGCTTTTGAACGACCTTATTACTTTTGTAGAAGAAAGTTTTACTGGGTGCCATTGTAGCTTGAGACAGAGGATGTTTACGTTTGCGGCATATTGTACAAAAAAGTATACATGGATTGCAATTGCCTCCACTGCCAATCGTAGTAGCAAGGTTTCTTTATTGCTGTTGCAACAACAGATCACACTTTTGTTTTGGAGCGTTAGAGTAAAATTTGAACTCGTTTTGAGCAATGAAAATTTCCACGGTTGCCGCGTTGATCTGTGGGTTTTGCTTTTGAACTTGAAAGGTCTTAGTTTTCACACGAATGAATGATATACATGTACGTGTTCAAATTTATATGTCATTTGGTAGCTACAAGTTTGGCCAATTTCAATTAGCATTTCATATGTTAGCGAAATAACGAGTTGCTCTGTTTCACTGATTTATTTGAATTTCAGCATGAATTTGTGCCATTTTGTATTATCCCAAACTACAGCTGTTAGTAGTAAGAGTGTTTCTTTTTGAACTTTGGACTTAAAAGAAGTCTTCAGAAAGTGTCAGTTACATTCGTTCATCTGAAAGTTTCTGGAACCGTGTTTCTTAGAAGCCGTGTGTAGTTGTACGATGCAGCTTATAATCGTCGTATTGTTGTTTACAACAGGAGTCAACGAACCGACTGGCTTTCCTACTGGATATGTACAGTTTCCCTCAAGATGACCTCGTTTTGAATGCTGTCGTGCTCAACTGGCCGAAGAGCATTGCACCAATCTTCGATCAGAATGACGAGGTATGGCCAATCAGTAGTATTACTGAGATGACTGAGGCGTTGGTTGAATCGATCGCGTGCAATATTGCATCGTGTAACTGGGCTTTAAAGCTAGAAGGATGTCGACGTCACTGTTCGGGACAAATAAAAAGGGATGTCGTGTTTTCGATTGACCAATGCTTCTTACAGGGAAATTTTGTTTCTCTCAAAACGTTTCTCCTAAAAGGCCTTTAACGATGCATTGATGTGATAAGTGCATAGTTCATGGTGTAAATACTGTAAACCTTAATTGACTGGTCAGTCAAGCGAAATAGACAATAACTGAGTTTAAAATCAATGTAAAAAGCAGGGTAGTTGACAAATTAAGCCGTAGCGGTTGTATATTTTCCTCTAGATCGTTGCTGAAGCTCAGAAGAAAAATGAGAGTGCTTTGCTTGAGAAGAGAGAGAAGTTGATGCTTGAGTTGGACAAATTGAGAAAGTAAGTTGGTTTAGTAAAACTCTTTGCAAACTGATTTTCACGTTTATGTGTTATCAAGAATGAGTACGATACAGTTGTGTTGTCACTGGCGAACGTTACCCTGTCTAGTCGGAGTCACACTGCACTTTGGAACTAATACAATTTGGCATAATCACACAAGACAAAAAAATCACGTATTTTTTAGGAGCAGACTCGAGGGTTACCATCAAGTCTGGAAAAACCCGGGACTTTTGAAATAAGCAAGTTTTGGTCACGTGAATTCCAGGTCATGTAGTCAAAAGTCATGGGAGCAAATCAGGGATTTTTGAAAGTTTTGTCCACTGGCAATCCTGTGAAGGAATTTACATTTCTTTGCCAGCTATGTACGAGAGCAGTTACTGTGATTAGGATATTTTTATGTGCATTCTAGCAGAATTGTAATCAGGAAATTGTGAAGTCTGGTCACAGCGACAATCAGGAGGAAATAGCAGCAGGCTTTTGCTTGTACAATCCTATATTATTTGTTGTATATTAAATATAAACGCATTAATTAGTTACTTTTTAATTTTTTTATATACTTTGCTGTTTACTTTGCTGCGCGCGCACACAGTCGTACGTTTTGAGTTTTTTGTTTGCGCGTGCTGAACTCGTTGTAGTTTATTGTGACGTCAGACGCGAATCAGTATTTAACAGTTCGGTTTCTTACTCACACCAGTGCTAACATTTGTCGAGTAACTGTGCTCATCTGTGTGGGCGGCTCCGCCAGTTGGTTTAGGGTATAATTACCGAATTGACGCATCGGTCCATAGTCCCACCGAACCCTGACTGGAGAAGGAACTGTGCTCCTAAAACGTTTTCTGTTTTTATCATAATACTTGCCTCAAATAGAAATGTCTTCAACTTCGAAATGACAAATTTTAAGCGTTTTAGTTAATGGTTTGTCGTTTGTTTCAGGCAAGATGGTGGTCAACTGTACCGGGTCGAAAGTAACAAAAACGTTACTGGGTTTTGATCGTGTTGTTTGTTTGTTTTGTACTTCAGACGCGTGGACGAGTTCAAGGAGTATGGGGATTTGGACATGATGATACAGTACGTGAAAGATCTTCAGTCAGTACAGAAGAAACTCACCGATTGTTCAGAGACAATCACTTTCATCAACGAGGTACACAAATTTATTAGAGCCAGTTTCTTTATTGTGGACACTTTTAGTTCTTTTATTGTTGCTTAAAACTACTTTGATTTCAATTATAGGAGAACTAATTACAGTGTGAGGCGTGATGATTTTATTCTAACACTCATTAATGTTAACTTGTAATGGAAGAAAAAGTCTTCTTCTTACGTAGTTACACTGCTCTGAAACAAGCTTTCTCGCTAAGCTCGTCAGGCGGCCAACATTTAATAATGCCTTCAAGACTAAAGTGATGAGCCTTGAAATCTAATGTATTTGTCTTGTTCAAACACAACTCCGAAAAACATCGCTGTAAAAACTTAATATTTAAGTTAGAAACAACTGAACGTGAAGATGACTTGTCAATATTTCGATTTTATTCCAAAATCATCATCAGGACTGAAAACAAGGTTTCAAGCATGTGTATTTATACTTAACATATAGCTGGAAAGTGTGAAGAAAGTGTCGAATAAAATCAGTTGTTTCTAAATTAAATATTAAGTTTTTACAACGATGTTTTTCGGAGTTGTGTTTATCCTTTATTATACTTACACTTGTCGTCGGGTAATGGTTTTGTCTTGATCAACGGTCAACCAATTGATATGTATTCATCTTTAACTATTTGGATGTACAATGTTTTAGACTCGTGATCTTAACTAGATTTTTGTTATAGTCCTACAGTCTACACAATTACAAAATATTTGACAATAATTCCTAAATTTGCATTACATGTGAAAGAACACGAAAGAGATTGAGAAACGAAAAACGTTGTATTTCTTTTAAAATCTACTAGAAATTAAAAGCCCCATTTGCAACCAGGATTATTTGCATGTGTTTTGTATTTGTTTAGATTTTGCAGTCTACTGTGGGCGCCGCCCATCCAATTGTGTGATTCATCAGCACGAAATTTGACAACATAAATTTGTGGAAATATAATTTTCTCTGTTTCAGAATCTTAATATGATTAAATCTGCGGTTGAAAATGTATTGTCACCTCATCACCAAGGCGTCCACATATAGTATCTTGATTACATGAGGGTTTTTAGTTCAAAAGAGGACAATTCTCACTGTGTTTTGCAGGAGGAAGCTCTGTTTAAGTGGGAGCAGACCACGTACCCCGAGGTGGAGACAATCACCAGGTCAGTTGAACCGTACATGAAGCTCTTCTCTATGGTGGTCAAGTGGCAGAGAGCGGAGAAGAAATGGATGGATGGAGCATTCCAGGAGCTCAATGCAGAACTCACGGAAGCTGAGGTTTGTAATATCTCAACAGGGTCAGTTAGTTTCTTGCCGTAGGCGTTTCAAGACTGGAAATATAGGTAACACCGACTGAAACACAAAGTCAAAGGCCGGGCTTTTATTGCGTTGGATTTTAGCTGATTTCGTAAAGTGTTGATTGCATTTTATGCACATGTAATAATAAAGAAGTTCATCAGCTACAAACGTATTCCAAGTTGTTATTGTTGTTGTTTTTGTTGTTGATGTTGTTGTCCCTAGCATTACTAGTAGTGCTGTACTAAAATCTTTGTGTTAACTGCTGCCATATATTGAAGACAGGTCATCCTACCAATTTTCTGTTTATGATATCGTATATTTGTGTGCTAGCATCTTGTATTTCCAGGTATCGTTACTTGCTTTACGCTTAATGCCACAGCAAAATGTAATACATTTTGTTATTAACAGATCTCCTCACCCCCTTTTCAAGTTTTGCGATTTTGCGTACCACAGTTTCGCAGTTAAACATGTATTCACTTGCACAAAACTTCACAGTTTTTATACCAAGTGTTTCTCTGAGATTTGCAGGAGTGTGCAACTATAGTCATGTAATTATCATTATGAAAATTTAGTATTTTATATCTTTCAACCTTGGCGATACCTATGAGTTAGTTAATGCATCTTCGGACTGCACTTCATCTGACCATTAGTAATGTTTCTTGTATAAAATAGACATAAAGGACCGTAAATCTGATACACATTTGTCTTACATTTTGAGTAACTGATAAAGTGACTAACTTTCCGGCCTCAGCTGATCTTGTCATAATTCTTTAATGAATGTGTTCTTGTTTGTCTAATTTAGGTGGAAGAGTTTGGCAGAGAGATGTATAAAATAGTGAAAATCTTCCAGAGCATGCAGAAAGAAGCACAAAAAGAAAAGAAATCAAGGCGAATTACTGATTCAAAGGAAAAGAAAGACCAACCGGAAGAAGAGATGGCTGCCATTAAGGTCGCACATACAGTTCAACAACAAATCAAAGATTTCAAGGTAATTGAGGAGAAACGGATCACTCTGAATTGAACAGACAATCAGAAAGAGGGACAGTTGGACAGATGAACTAGGCGGGTGGACAGCCAGACATTCAGAAGGATTCGTAGACGTTTCTTAGTTTGCTAAAATTGGCATACAAACGGTACACGCTTTTTTTTTATAAGAATCAGTAACTTTCGGCGGAGCGGGCTGGGCTGTTTTTAAGTTTTTGGAGATTTCAGCCTCAAGTTGTTATTAAATTGTTCTTATTTCCTGATATTTCCAAACAGTGGATTAGTTGCTCGAAACAATAAAAAGGCGTAAAGAAATACGTGTTTTCTATTTGTTTCATCCAGCGGTATGCGAAAAAACTTGAGACTGTCAATACAGCGTCTGTTAATTTTACGAACTTGCTTATAACTCTTCTAGCGCCCGATTAGCTAGCTTATCTGGCAATTCTTTGTGTAGATGTACATCTCAATCTGCGTACAAGGATTAAATAAGTTTCTTAAATTTGTTTGACCAAAATTTCAGCTTTGTGATTGTTCTTAGCTTGTTCTTAATTTTTGGGTCAATCTCAGCCTGGGTGTTCTTAAAAAGTTTGTTCTTATAAAAGAAAAGCGTGTAGGTTATAAATCTCACTGCAGCTTTGGCTGCAGAAAATCATTTTGCTCTGACGCGAAGGTCAGCTTACCCTGCGACCTTGCGGCGAAAATGCATTTGGACACCGCTTTAGAAAATAGGTGTTTGTACCAGCTGCATAGTGTTACCCCCAGGGTTTTCAGTAAAAATTTCCGAGAGGTGTGCCAGCTGGGACCTCTTATTTCTTTGTCTATAAGTCCCAAAGGAACCTAAAAGTTGATCTAACATGGTAATGGTATGTATCTCCTTTCGAACTTTTGCGTCCTAGTGACGCACAGCGTTTCAACATTTGCGTCCAAGTTAGAGTTTGGCGTACGATACGCAATTTCTAGCGTTACTGAAAACCCCGTGTACTCCAGTCTTACTGTATTGCGTGTTTGTACATGATATCAGGAACACATCCCCGTCATCGCTGTGATGTGCAACCCTGGCTTGCGGCAGAGGCACTGGAAAGGCATGTCAGACATCATCGGTTTCGATCTCACGCCTGATTCGGGAACAACTCTCCGTAAGATGCTTAGAAACAATCTAGGACCGTACATGGACGAGTTTGAGGGCATCAGCGCCGGGGCTAGCAAGGTCAGTTGCTGACTTAAGTCTTGTCTTTAAAATCAATTTGGGTTTTGCCTCACGTCTTTTTCAACTTGTTCCTGTAACTTAAAAGCAAACGTAAAAATCAAAATTACGGACATTCAGGCGGAAAAGGGAGAGCTTTCAGTGTTGATATTCTAAATGAAAATCTGTTTACAAAGTTTCGTTTTGTTTTGTGTCACTTGCTTGCAACATCCCCTATTTACCAACAGGCGTTTGTGTTCCTTTTTTCGCTTCTTCGTGTGGAACAAATGAATAGCTAATGTTTAAAGATAGTGACTGATACAAATTCAAGAGACCAGTGAAAGTTTCCAAAACCGTATATACCACCACAGCGCCGGCAGGCCAAACTGCATGGTTTGTTTTAAAATGCTATTCAAACCATGTTTTGTGGAGTTCCTGAGACTCGGGTGAGGTAAAAAGTGATCGGACTATTGCGCTGTCATTAACAACTTTTCTATGCAAATTAATTATGTCAATACCAGTTAAGTTGTAATTAATTAAGTCGATTATAAAATCTCATGACGAAATTTGCAAATTTGGAGTTCTTCACGCGGTCATCTAAGATTTTTTTGATAACGACAAAAATGGTGTTTACTTTCACAAAGCAAAAGAATTGTTGGAATTGACTTTAATGGCAATAGTTACAATTTTGCAGCAAAAACGTTATTATATACCTTGGTTCTCAGACACTATAAAAGTCGTTCTTAACGATATTTGGAGTTAAACCTGAACCCCGAGCTTCAAATAAACAGTGTCCAAAAATCGAAAGATCCCGGTAGATTTCATTCTCGCTGAAAAATTATATTATGATTGAGTACTACTCTATGCTATGATCTTTCATTCTATTACTCTATTTATTCTAAAATCGATGTTGGGTTTATACTAATTAGGCACAGAAATATACAAATTCGCCTGCAAAGATTCGTTTTTACGTGTGGTGATGTTTGACGTTACTTTCTGTTCCTAATGCTAACAGGAATTCTCGCTGGAGAAAGCCATGCAGAAGATGGTGGATGAGTGGGATAACATCATATTCAGCACTACCGAGTATCGCGACACAGGAGTGTCCATTCTAGCCGCTGTGGACGAGATACAGACAACACTGGACGATCAGATTGTCAAGACACAGACCATGAGAGGATCACCCTTCATCAAGCCTTTTGAAGCAGAGATAAAAGTTAGTGCAGCTTTTGTAGTGTAAACCCTATTCAGACTGGGCCTTTTTGGCCTTCCCTGGACGGGGGGGGGCGTCAAACGCCCCCCTCCATTTCGTAAAAAACTATAGAAGATACAGACATAAAACTTACACCATTAATTAAGCATCGTGAGATAAATCTATTGCTGCTATCATACCTCAGCTGTGACGTCACATGACGTCACTAAGGCGCCATCTTGGATTTTCATGGCGGCCATCTTGGATTTTCGGAC
>JAOBRH010411389.1:0-11083 GCA_027575125.1 Umimayanthus parasiticus | reverse complement strand
ATTATAACAAAAGTGCGATATTCTGCGAAATATATTTTTGTTTGCTAACAATTTTGAGAAATCCTGCGGCATTTAGGTGGAAAGTTTAATAAAACAGCCGTTTTGTGCGGCATTTGGTAAATGAGAAAGACTGATTTTAAATGAGAACGCGTTTCCAAGAGTTTTCACTAATTTTGAGCAAAATAAGACCTTTTCTCTTCTGATAAAAATCAAAGATGGCCGCCAAGATAGTCGATAAAATTTTTTTGACGTTATATGACGGATAAGACTGAGAAACTGTAGTTTCCTTGTGCTTCTTCAAATAGTATTGGAGCTACCGTCACTTTCTGCCTCCCCAACCTTCCCCCCTCCCTCATGCATCCACGTGACTAGGAATCCCCAAAAGCCAGTGTAGGATAGGGTTATCCTAACTAGTATAACTTTTGTTATATACACTTTACAAGAGGTAAGAGCTATTGACTCTCCAATCTCTATACAGAAGAACACATTTCCACTGCACAAGGAACTTCTTCAGCATTTCTTCCTTTTCCTTTGAGTTTTGAACTTAAGCTTCTCCAGGTCGATTTTGAATCAAGACGAGATGTTTGATGTTGATAAATCGTCACAGGCTTGTACGTCCTACAAAACGCTCTGTATAGAGTGATTCGAAGAGTTGTTCTTATTCCTGAATTTCTGTACGAATACACATACGGGTTGATTGCACTGTTGCTGTAATGCATCCACTTTACAAACTTCACCAATCGGATGGTACCAATTCCAGTACCCAGAGAACCCAGACTGTAGATCGCAATTATTGATACCAGAAAAAGTGGAAGCCAGGAAACGACAAATATTATTGTAATAAAAGCAAGTGTTATTGACAATTGTAGCTCGTTGTTGAAAACACCTTTAGACACAGTGTTATGCCGTTTGATGATGATTGATCTGCGTTTTGTGTGTCTGTAAATACTTATATAAGCTGCAATAATGATCAGAAATGGAATGACGAAACATGTTGAGGTCATCAAAATTGTGTACGCTTCTTCCCAGTTCTGGTATTGTAGAGGATGCAGGAATCCCATTAAGGCAGCGTAGAGCCAAGGAACAGCAATCATAGCATAGAAAATGTGTTTTGATAACGTCCTGTGTTCGAGCGGCTTCACTACCGCGTGGCATCTCTCGATACTGATGCACGTCAGCTGAAGAATGGAGGCGGTTCCGATAAAGATGTCAAACGCCGTGTAAAATCCAACGACATCCTTGTTTTCTGACTCACCATTGTAGCCTGACAAGTTGATGTACATCCAGCATGGGATTGAAACCAGCCCTACCAGTATGTCGCTTACGGCAAGCCCCATGACGAGCGTATGGGTAATCGTGCGCAGTTTTTTATTCACAGTAAAAGCAGTCAATATCAGGCTATTACCAATCAGTGCAGCGAGCACCAGAACAACATACAGCGCTGTAATTGCTGACATCTCCAACAAAGATAACTTGACTGAAGGAAAATTTTTGGCTCCTGTGTTGTTTGCATCAGTACTGTTATTTAGCATTTCCATCGTTGCCTTGTATCCGATCCTTTTGTTTCTCACTTACATTTCCAAGTAGTAATATTTAATTTGTAGCAGTACGTAGCGATTAGAAAACGTTTTTCGGTTTGACCTGTCGAAAGAAGAAAATATAAATTACAGTATCTGTATATATCAATTTAATTTTCAGATGCATTGGTCTTCTGGTTGGTCAATTGCTGAGATGAATGGAACACCTGCCAAAGCTGTTTTAACTGTTCTTCTATTACGTTCCAAAATGTAACGAAAATGAGTCTGCTCCGACGAAGGGCTAACGCTCGAAACGTCAGCTAAACACCATATCCCACAGGCGACAAACATACCATCTCAACCTTGTTGATCAAACCCGTATTCAGCGTACTCGCCCACGCAGAAAAACAGTTTTTTTCAAAAGTAGTCTTTCGTGGACTTATGTCAGTCTGCATTCATATTTGGCCATGCACTCACTTACAGCCAGGATAGGTTTTGTAGTGCATTGGTGAGTTCCTAGCCCGAAGATAATTGTGGGTTGTCATAAAGGAATGAAATGTGCACTAGAGTGCATGTTTCTACGATGGTAAACTCATTTGAAAACAAAAAAAGGTTTTCATTTCAGAAACATGTATTCTATAGTGTATTATTCGTTTTTCAAATCAATAATTCCTTTCGGTATGAGTACATAGAAACCAACACACAAGACAACCTAGCTCTCTATAAATGCTGTATGTTTATGTATGGTCTAATATGAATGCAGACTGATATAAATGTTTGTTGTTGCTATATTTAAAAACCTGATAGAATGTCTTTATTTAGTTAGAACAGCTTTGTTTATTTATTTATTTGTTTGTTTATTTGATTCTTGTATCTCAGTACTATTCTTCTCAAATCAACAATTCCTTTCGGTGTGAGTACGTAGGAACCAACACACAAGACAACCTAGCTCTTTATAAATGTTGTATGTTTATGTATGGTCTAATATGAATGCAGACTGATATAAATGTTTGTTGTTGTTATATTTAAAAACCTGATATAATGTCTTTATTTAGTTAGAACAGTTTTTTTCATGTATTTATTTGTTTGTTTATTTAATTCTTTTATCTCAATACTATTCTTCTCTATTCTTCTGCTATTTCTTTCCTTTGTTTCCCAACGTATATACATTCCAATAATCACAATGTAGTTTAGTTGTTTTTCTTTTTTGTCTTCTACTTCTAACTGCCTGCCTAGATTAGCTGAACTATTTGCGGGTGAGTAATTCTTTTCTGTATATAATTGTGTGCAATGTTGAATAAAACTGAATTAAGTTTAGCCGTTCAGTCGGGTTGTCCGTTTATCTCAACAATTGACTGACTAGAAGAGCACTACATCTTAAAATTACTAAAAATATTGCAAAAATAAAAATAGATGATTTACCTGGGGAGTTGAAATGCTAATATAGACAACAATAGCTGTAGTAATAGCATCTAAGCTGACATCCAATACCTGAGTAATAGTGAAACCAGTCATAAATTAACCGAGTTTGCACGTTGACCAAAAGTACACACGGCTAGTTAACCCCAGAAGGCAAAAGGTCCGATTGATCCCCCTTCCCTCCCCCCTTATGCCTTCGCGTAACTTTTTTAGGCTTGTGCCAAAACACACGCGTGTTTGATCAGGTTGGTTTAACATAACAGTTTTCTTGCAGTGTCACTGTTTCTTAACATTTGATCATGATCGTCTATTCACTTTCTAAGTTTGTATAATATTAGCTTGTTAGAAAAATAATAGCCAGGGATCCACAATTATATTTACAATTCGTGTTGTGGGACTGGGGATGTGAAAAGAGTTGTAAAAAATGTACGAGGAAGGTAAGAAACATTGTTTGCACGCGTCAAAATTTTGAGGAGGTTAAAAAAATATGTATAGGGAGAGTAAGGAAAAAATGGAAGCAAATCCATATCCAAAAGCTGAATTTGTACGAAAGTCAATCTTCCACCTCAAGTAAACCGTATGGTCAGTCCGTCACATTGCCGATTGCAGTTACATTGTACTAGTCTTGTACGTATTCTTCAATGAAAAAAAGCATTTATTCGTTTGATTTGATCATTCCAAAGCAAATATTTCCAAAAACGAAAACACAATTGTATTCATGCATGGTCATGGAATATCCTCTAGCAATACGGCATTTAAAAAAAAGTTTTGAAATATTTTTCGGCATATATACGTTAATTTCTTGTCATTTTGTTCACACAAACGCGGCAGTCAGTCAAATGTTCCTAAATAATCTAAAACTTATTTATTCATTATTTTTTAATTTTTTAATCACTGTTGAATCATTCATATGGCCACGGCAACTAAATACTATTTATTTTCATTTTTAACATAATTTTGCACATTGAAGTAGTCGTTTTGAAAACGGGATAATTTCGTTGTATGTCATTAGTGTGCAGGCTAACGTATTCAACTCAATGCTGGTACATGTAAAGCCATATTGCCCACAGCAAGAAAGGAATGTATCGTGCCAGTGTTAAGAGAGACGATAATCATTTTGGCAATTCCTGAAAAAAAATGTAAATTAGCGGTCGTATTATTCAGCGATGTAAAGTTTGAAACTAATGGTGGAATGGTGTTCATTTGTTAATGTTCCATGCAGGCGAAGTATAGAGCTTGGCAATAGCATGCAGCAGAAAGCATACAGAAGACGGAAACATTGAAAATGCGATAAATTTGTAGTAAGGATCGGAGCAACTTAATGAGTTTCCAGTCTGCTCAAAATACTATGTACATGTACATACATCAACTATGGCGCCTTTTAAATTAAGTCCTGAACTTGCCTTGGCCCATAAACCGATTACGGGTCCTGATCGAGTTCGGACTTTTCCTCTCAAGGAGCTAAGAAACTGGCCATGTATTGTATTGTGCGTCTTACCGATTATACAGCTATCTGTAGCTCTAGATCATTCTAAAGAAAGTAAAGAAAATGAAATGTTCTTCAGTACAACGTGATCCGGCGTTTATTCCACTCTCATTTCATTTGTAGTTATCGAGCCTAAGTATATTTTGCTTTTAGCTTTTAATTTGATACTTTCGCAAACATAATTTCGCTGTTTTACAAAATCCCCTAGCTTTCGTAAAGCGACTGACCATAGAAAACAGCGAATAGGATAGTGCAAGTACATTGTAAACTAGATGAAATGTATAGCCTTTGAAAGAACTCAACTAAACTGTCCGTAACACTTGTTTTGTTGAATATAATCCTCTAGCAATAACCTCAAACAATATATGGATTGTCTTACCACCATATACGAAATCTGGCTCACCCCAGTTTTAGCGTCTGCAGACCAAACTGTGGGTATAGCATGTAGAATTGTTTGTCTTCCTCATAAAATTCAGTTTTTAATAAAAAAAAATGTTTTGGCAAATATGCAGTAATTATATAAGACTTGAGGAACAAACGCAATCTTCTCGGCACTGCTTTGTGTCATAGTGAAACAATGAAGTATTCTGATTGCCATTTGTTGAGCTCAGTTTTCGGATGATCTGTTTGATTATTTTGTGCCACAATAAAATTATGCAATTACGCGCGTCAATTGAAAATGACAATTTCGCATAAACGCATTATATAAATAAAATTAAACCCTACAGCAAAAAGGACAATCTTTTTCAGAATGACATATCTCAACGCGAGTGCTTTCCTATAAAAATAGGATAATATTATTTGTGAATGGACGAATAATTCTTCAAAACGCATCAAAACAGTTTGTGTTTTTCGATGAAAACAATGTCAATAACAACGGCACAAAGCAGAATACAAAGTGACGGTAAAGTGTCGATAATTTGTCACAAGGTGTAAAAAACCATCTTGAAAAGCACGGAACTTCTTATTAGCTTTCAGCTGTACGATGAATCATTAACACCTTTTTAGAAAGCATTCATTTTGTAATGGTCTCTAGAGTTACAAATATATTATATTATTTTGCGTTCGTAAGAAAGAACTAGAAAGCAGGATAGCACAATCGTTTTGGAAATAAATTTCAATTCTATACCAAATAACTTATTATACAGGGCTAAAGACCTTCAATTATAAATTTGAGAGTATATGGTAGAAACTATTGCTTTGAGCTGAGAGGTAAAGAGATCTCGACACAAGAAAATTTGAATCAATGTTAGTTTTGTTCCTTGCCAAGGCAATATATTGACGAGTAACATAATTTCTTCATTTTACATTAAATATTTTCAAATACCTCTTTAGTTTCTGAGTGTAGGAAGGCTGTTCTCGGCTAGTTCACTTTAACTTTAGGCTGCATAAATATCTAAGTACGACATTCAAACAGTTTAACATACTTCATTCCTGTTGCCAATAATTGTACCACAATCAATGAATTTAATAAGAAGGCATTCTCTTATTTTTGAATAATAGCTTAGAATGGACGGTTTTTCTTTTGTATTAAAATACAAAAGAAAAACTGTCCATTCTAAGCTTTTATTCAAAATTCTTTACGTTTTCCGGCTTACAAATGAGTCCCGTTGGCAACAAAAAATGTCAAGGTGCGCCGACTCAAATTAACAAAAAACAGAACAAATAATTTAAGTAAAAAGTAAAACAGTTTTAGCAAACAGGAAGTTAGAGGAAGTGGGCAGAATGCCACTGATTTCTTCGAGCACACAATTCCATGTAAACAGCGTACATTGCTTACTCTGATAAAAGGGTTTGCTTTGCAGAATCTTTTTTCACAGTTAATTATTTGAATAAAACAGCCATCTTGGTTTCCTCAACATATTTAGGCTTTTACAAAATTTTTTGGGTATGCTTATTGGACTCACAAATTCAATTAACCGGTTAAGCTCATACAGTGACTTTGTATTGAAGATGAAAATTATCGCAAGTGCACGCATATACTTTGAACCTAATATTACGACGGCCTTTTCATTTACAAAACTTTAAGTTGTACACTTTAAGATTAGTTTCAATATCATGAAAAATAGGATTTTGCATTTCACTTTTTTAAATCTAAAGTATGTGTAATTATTGAAAAAACACTGATGTAAGTTTTATTGTGTTTCGAATTGCTGAGAAATAATTGTTTTGTTATAACAACTAGCTGTAAATAGCTATAGCTGCAATACAACAATTTTATATTCACACCTTTCAGTTTACTTTATGCGACAGTATTTTTTATACAAAAAGTGACTCACATATCAGTCTGATACAAATTTGTCAATTGCTTCTAAATTAATTAACTTAAATTAATTTAATTTAATTTAATTTAATACAATAGTTATACAGGGACGTCTATTAATATACCATTTAGTCTGACATATCCTGATTATTTTGACAAAATATACCTTGAAAATTGGGTGCAAATTATGCCGTGAAAATTGGGTGCAGATGGAAACGCCTGGAACGTTCTGTTCACATTGAGATCCGTTGTGCCAGTATTTGCTAGAGCCTCAACGAATCAGTTCAGGACATGCCGGAAACTGCGAAACTGCCAGAAGCGATAACTTGTTCTGATGCTATAAAGCAAGAGAGCGGGAGGCAACTAAACAATGCTGACATAATAAAAAGTAAACCAACAATCATCATTGTCACCGTTATCAGTGACCTTCCTCAAGATGATTGACCTTGGTCATGGATGACCTGAACGCAACTTCTTCAGTTTTGACTTTTGAAAAGTAAAATATCTTGAATTTATCCTGAGCAAACTCAAAACTTACAGGCAAGCTTTGTTTTCAGTAAATGACGAATTTAAAAATTATTAAAAGGAAGGAATTTGTTTTACGATGAAGTAGAAAGCAGATGTTTATCTTCAAAGCTCACTGATCCTTACGGCAAAGTAATGCGAATTTGTAAATCAGCAAATGTGAAAAAGGACCATTAAATTCAAACACATTTGATAAATATAACGAACGTTCGCCTAAAACTTAATCAAGAATTTATTGAGATAGAGCTGATCATAACCAAGGAGGAACAAATCACTTGCACCCAATCATTTAGAATGCTTTTGTTTTTCCTTTCAGAGAATTATGTTTTGGTCACTACATGTACACTCATGTATACTAATCTATTAAATTAGGTATCAAAAGATAACCAAAAATCAAACCGAGTATATTTTTCTGGGTATCTTGTTACTAATCAATATTGAATTTTGACGAAACGAATTATCTTTCATGCATTGCACAACCTTACTATAGGCTAAGTGATATTTGGCAAAATACTGATGGTCAAGTACATATTCAAGCTATCGCCGGCCGTTTTCCATTTTGAGGCCTGCTGAGACTGACAACATTATAATTGAAGCTGAGTTGCAGATTATAAATTCAAATTACCATGATTTAATTTAATTTTAAAAAGGAGTATAGAACTGCTAGCTCGAAATCTCCTCTTTAAATGTATCACCCAGGAAACGAATATGTTATTTTCAAGTTTTCTGCAATATAACTGAACCGGTGAACGTTTAGTTCTTGCGGACTGACTCAAGAAAGTTACCCTTTATCATAATTTAACGAGAATTCGAAACGAAAATTGGTAGCAAATCATGTGAGTATGTTAGTTCTTACCTTTTAGACTTTGACACATGCTGTGGTCATATTGCTGAAAAGACGGCATAAATAATTTACTATCAGTCTATCTGTAGCTCAGCATCACAAAATTAGATATCAGTCACTTTTCATGGTTGTTCGCGTCGGGGTGCCAAGTAACAATCTTAGCCAACCGTTCCACCACAGGCAGCCCACGCAGTAAGTAGTAATAAGTCAAGTAGAGCGATGTGGCTGATTGAGTCGACTTTATAAGCATAACACTTTGTATGGCGAAGATGACTTTTTAAGATTTTATATTTGAATAAACTTCGAGTTTGTAAAAACGTTGCAAATTGGTGAAAATGGCACAAATAGAGTGTCTTTACCTCAGTTGTTGCTTCCAGCTTGTGTCTTTATTATACATTCTGGGGCCATTAGCGGCGATAATAGAGGTGATTTTCATTTCGGAGTTCCTCACGGTAAGAAAGAATGAAAAGGCAGGGTACTTGTATTTGAAAACCCGCCACGCAAAACCCGATTATTACAACAATAAAAGCCAAACTGCAACAACATCCCGCCACAGCATCTACAGATGTTTCTTCTAATCTATCACTGTCATTTTGACATGAGCACTTCAGCACAACTGACCCGTAGAAACAGTTGTTCGACCATATCAGAAGGCCTCAGAGCTTGTAGAACGCCATGACGCACAAAAAAGAGGCACGGCTGTTGGAATTAGGCTTTGACAGATTGTGCTAGCATAATTTTTGGCATAGTTCGTTATTACGAGCATAACTTTCATCGATTTTCCGAAAAAAGCACTACTGGTATAATTTGTACTTTTGGCTAGTTTAGTAACACAAAATTGTCATTTACTGAACATGCAACCAATTAAGTCTTGGCCCAAAATGAGTAATACAGGCAAATTTTAAGTAAAAATAACCCCCAAAACCAAGCGTTTATTGCCACACTGCACTAACATGGGACCTGGGCCCCACACGAAGTATCCCATGAATTTTGCCACAGAACTCAACGCATGCACACGACTCGCTGGTTTAATCTGTTAATTGGACAGCGATGGCTAAGGAGTTTATGAAATATGCGCTAGTAAAATTTTTAGGACAAATGTGTTTTTGCCATTTACCTTTTTGTTGCAGAGGCCTACAAACGGCCATTCACAGAAAATAACTTCCTCCGACTAAAAACTTTTGGCGATCGATCTTTCTCAGTTGCTTCCCCTGTTTTATGGAACACCATTCCTACGTCAATTAAAAACAGTTCTTTTTTAAGAAAAGCTGAAATCTGTCTTTTCAAGAAGTATTTTAAAGTATATTTTTCCTTTATTTCTGTATTATTTTATTGCATTGTTAAGCGCCTTTGAACTTTAACACTAATACTAGAACGTGCTAAATAGATTTCTTATACTATTATTATTATTAATATTATTATTATTATTATTCACAGTCAGTATTAACGCTCAGATGTTGTTTTCTGTTTGAACTAATAAACTTTATTATGATAAACGTATTCGGAGCGAAGCTCCTTCTTCAACAAACAGGCTAGATAAATAGGAATCGATAAATAGATAAATTATTCTAAGTGAACATAAAAAGGGGGAAAAGACTGACAACCGTTTAAGGTATTTTTACAAAATTTAAATTAAAAAATAGAAGTATAATTTCTGCATCTTTTTTGCTAAAATGAGCATTATTTACAAAAAAAACTACTGTATAGTTTTGACATAATATTTTAGAAATTTACGAGCAGTGCTAGTAGCACAATATGCTACTATTACGAGCACAATCTGTCAAAGCCCAGTCGGAATCAGGGCTTTGCGACCACGCGATAAGACAAAACTCAGTATGACCCTGCCACCCAGGAGTGTAAACTGACTCATATCGTCTTGAGGGGATCCAGATTCCAGGATAGGGTTTGCCAGTTGCTTTGTTCGCAACAACCAATCGGAGGTCAAGAACCTTTTTATTCAAATTTCAGTTAAACGGTGAAGGGTTTCCTGTTCTTGTTGAGATGATAAAAAACTTTACTTGTGCCATTTTCAACAATTTCCAACGCTTTTACGATCTCGATATTTATTTCCATACATAGTCTTACAAAATCGACTCAATCAGCCACACCGCTTTACTAACTTACAGCTTGGGCTGCCTGTGGTTCCTTATAAAATAATGTTGTTAACTACAAACACAAATATTACGCTTTGTTTTATCAAACAGTTTTGGATGCCAAGAGTTACAACACAGCCATGAAATTCTACTTTCAAATTGGTATCATTAACAAAAGTAACCACATGTACTGCAACATGGCCGACACGATTTCGCAACTTGACGAACCGTCAAGAACAGGGGATAGTTTTTTCTACTCGGTTGCACACAGATCACACAGGTTACATGTTTTTTTCCCTTTAATTTGATTTCTGTTATAGGAACCAGAAGCTTGGTGTTTTTTTTGTTGGCAAACTCGGGCTCAAATTTTCTTAAATCATTGACATTCTTATTTCTAATTCATATCTTCTATTTTTCTATGGATTCAAGACTTTGAGTCTAAGATTGTTCCTAAAATAACTAATCCATAAGAGCAATTGGCTGCCTGAGCTGAAAAACAGCCGCTAACACATACCAACTCAGCGAAAATTGTTTTCGCGCGCTCTGATTGGCTGCTCGAGCTCCGAATATCCGCTCAATTCCGATCGCACAGAGCAAGCAGTGTAGTAATGAAAGAAGTTTCCGTGTTTCTAGTTATCTAAACCGAGTTGAGGTTTCGGCTCCGGTCTTTTCATTATTTTTAAAATTTTTTTCTAAGTTTATTATGCATGTCGCACCTGATCAGCGCATGCTTTTTACGAAATGATCTGAGCCCGCGTTAGTAATGGTGTCTCGGTAGCACAGCTGCTATCGCATCAGACTTATTCCCGGTGGACAAGTTTCAGTTTTTTTTTCTTCAGTTTTTTTCTTCAGTTTTTTTCTTCCTGAAGTTAACAAACTTTTTTCCTTTTCCTTTTTTTAAATTTCAAATTCGAAGGATATATCAACAGAATTCAC
>JAOBRH010411388.1:0-14823 GCA_027575125.1 Umimayanthus parasiticus | reverse complement strand
TTCCCCATTGCAGTCAACAAAAGGATTGCCCATTACAGCCAATGAAAGCGTTACCCATCACAGTCAAGGGAATTACTCCTAATTACCGTCGATTGAAGTATCACCCATTACAGTCAGTGGAGCTATTTTAAAATCATTACAGTCAATGGAGGTACTGCCCATTACAGTAATTGGAAGTGTTACCCATTACAGTCAATTGAGATATTCCAATTACAGTCGGTGGAGGTAATAACCATAACAGTCGATGGAGGTATTATCCATAATAGGATGGAAAAGTTTATTACTGGTTAATTCTTAAACAGGGGATACAAAAATGCTCACAAATCTGAAACTGTCGTAGGAAACAAACCTTTGAATAGTGCTCTGTGATATCATTCATCAGTTCTTCCAGTCTGGTTGCTCCTGCACCAGGTACTTGGACGAACACCTGACCACTTGCGCTGAAGTAGGTCACGAACACATCAATCTGTTTTCCTGGCTGGACAGTAAAGCGTGTAACTTAGCTAGTGTTTTTGTTCAGCCACACAAAAAAGGTACTTTCCGTAGATGGTGGAGCAGCTACTTACTTGTCAATGACAACATAAAAGCAAGGCTTTACTAGCAGGGAAAAACGATCTGATATCATAAAACATCCACTCTATCAGGTAGTGAACAAATAAACATTTGACTGATGTCGAAAATTTCAATTATGGGTCAAAACCCAAACCATTGGTTTACTCGTTCTTGATCTATTATTATTATTACATAATTTATACTAATTCAGAAGTTACTACAAAGTGAAATGCATATGTCTATAGCACCACTGTTTTCACTTTTGAGAGAATTATAATACAAGGAACAATTGAAAAATATCACACAAAATCCCACTTTTTATCAGAAAAACTCAAACCTGCCAGCCACCTGACCAACACTTGCTATCAGAAGTCACATCTACAACCTTTAAAGTTTGATCTAAAAATTGATACTGTGACCTAGCTACAAGGTGTACAATTTGAATGTTTGAAAATGTTTCCAATCCTTTGAACATGCAATGACTGATGATCCACATGACAGGTGTAGAAGCATTTCTAGCCACTATACGTCAAAGCTTAGTTCAAACATTTCCTTGGGGAACTCTAATAGCCCCCCCACTCCCTTCTCCTCCTTCTCTTCCTCCTTCCAAAGCACCCTCCCAAACACAAACACGGTGCACACTTCTGAGCGGCAATTGCCTGTAAATTTGCTACATCTTTTTCTTTGTAATAATACTTATTTATTTAATAATGGTAATAATATACAATTATCCCCCAAAGTGGAGGTGACTAGCGGTGGATATTTACCAAGCCGCGAAGTGGCGAGGTAAATATCCACCGCTGGTCACCGACACTGAGGGGGAAAATTGTTTTAGTATTTGCCAGATCAGTGAATAGCTATGGAGAATTTCAATTTTAAATGCTCCAAAATAGTAAAAAATGCCTTGTATCTGAAAACAAAAACGCGCGTACCGTCACGCATGAATGCTAAAAAGTAAATAGCGGTGGATATTTACTTTTTATTGTCCAATCAGAGCGCGCGTAAAGTGCTATTTACTTGTCAGCAAATACTAAAATACAATAATCAGCAACAAATGATATAACAAATCCTGCAAATGACAGATTAAAGAGGGGCGATACCTTAGGCAGAGTGGGCTTCAGGTCCTCATCAGGGATGATAAGTTCTCTCACGAAGGTGTTAATGTTGATGTCTGCGGCGGTGGATGTATCGTATAGCTCCACCAAGTGGATATCGTGGACACTACAGTGGGTAATAGAGTAATTACAACCTCAATGCAAGTTCTTGTGAAATATTTTAGTGACGTGACAACAACAACAGCTTTGTTACCCTTTTGTGATGTGCTGTGCAAACCGAT
The DNA here is from genome assembly GCA_027575125.1 of Umimayanthus parasiticus. Classification (NCBI taxonomy): domain Eukaryota; kingdom Metazoa; phylum Cnidaria; class Anthozoa; order Zoantharia; family Parazoanthidae; genus Umimayanthus; species Umimayanthus parasiticus. The sequence goes on along the minus strand of JAOBRH010411388.1, from coordinate 12,935 downwards.
GAAAACTGATGTGTTTTGTAGTCCGTGGTTTTCCGAATGAAATATCCGTGTTTTATTTTAAAAGCAGTCCAAAGTGTGGAAATCAGACAACCTCCTCGATTTGAATAAACACCTTCCTTTCTTGTAATTTGTTGATAACAGATATAAGAAACGCCGTCCTAAGTTATAACCTTAAGAAAGACTGTTGGATTTACTAAAACTTTAAATTGCACTAGCAATTTCAAACTGAACCTCGTACTGCCTGATAGACAAAACAGAAATCATTTTGTTTGATTTCACTGCTTTTAGAATTTCAAAGTGAAAAAATGCATTCGTTCAGAAGAATACAGTAAATTGACAAACAGAACTTGCACCAGTTTTTCCTTGCGAAAAAAAAAATCTAATCACTTTGTCACTACAAAGCGCAATTCTAGAAATCTCTTGGTTGTTGCTGTAGATATTATTTTACAAGATACCAAGTACTTCGCAACATCAACTCCGAACTTAACCGAATGTTACTTTGTTGTTCAGTCATTGCACACCGAGAGCAAACACTTTCTTGCCAAAAGTTCCGTGAACGACTCTATCCCAAAACATCATCACTAAAATGCTTTTTGTGGCTCTGTGCACGCTGGAATAATTATTAAGGTGGCTTCCGCCTGTGACGCTGAACACTACAAAACGTTTTCTAGCACATCATGATGGACTAGTGCCAGTTCTTGCTAGCTGGTGTTACATCAACTCCTAACTTATCAATTCTTGTACTCCCAAATAGAAATAGGGTTGTATTTGCCAAGTTGCCACGACAACCAAAATGTCAGTGAGAGTACAAGAGTTGACAAGTTCAAAGGTTATGTAACATCGGCTATCAACAAGTAGCAGTAATCTTTTACTACAAACAAGTAAGCCTTTCATAAAGTTCAGTTGAAATGGAAAATGGAAAATTGTTTCGAACCACCTTAACAGGAAATTAAACAGAGAACATAATCAACAAGGAGGACGCAAACGCGGCGATTAACTTGGATTGTAGATATTAAATTTGTCTTGTTATGAAAGTCACTGATCTCAATTTGAAATTCAGGCTGAAACACACATTAGTGCAGAGCTTCAAAATGCGGCATGGAATCTTGAAGCGATTTGCACTAAAGTATTTTTGGTGGAATAGATGTTTTTAAAACCTCTTGGATAGACAACAGAAACTTTTTTAAAAAAGAAAATCTCGAGTGATGCAGTGAAACATCCCGTTCATCGCGTAGTAGTTATATCAATAATATATGCCAATCTGACAAAGTATCTTACTCCCACTAGACATCACACATCCCTCTTCTTGTATCCTTCCCTATCGTTTTATCCACAAGTTCTCTTACTGTTTAATTTTCTCCGCAACAAGCAACTTCCCCAGCGCCATACTCTTCAGCTTTTCAATAACCTCTGGGTTCTTTGATTTCGGGATTCCATTCAGGGCTAGGGTGAATGCCTGGAAGGGTTGACAAAAACCAAAGACCACACAGCATACTCCTACTTGATTACTAAACCGCAGGTTGTTTGATTATTAATAATGAACAAAGCATCACTATTTTCAGCTTTTGAACACCGAAAACAGTCACTCTCATTGCACTTTATCTTTATTTCTAAGTCAATTTATAAGTACTCACTATTATCAAAGTGGAGGCGACTAGTGATGGATATTGAATGAGACATGAATACAAAGAGGCAAATGTCTAAAATGCTATAGTATATACATGAACCAAGAACCAGTTGCACAAAACAGCTCGAGCTTTGGCAGGTAAGTAGCTTTGACCTACCTAATAACTTTACACCAAATTTAGTTTTAACTAAGAACTGCTACAACAGCAACAGTCCTTGTCTGTCATTTTGGGCTTTTTCGAAAAACTATTTTTAGCTAAATTACAGCAATGAAAAACTCAAATAGGAAAATACTGAATAGAATAAACGAGAAGACAATAGAGCGAATTGTCAAAAATTCCCGCTTTTTTGGTTCAAACTTTAGTTTCCAGAACAAATTACGCATAATTTATAATATATCACTTCAGTGCACATGATGACAACGAACGTTCTTTTTGGAATGGAAAATTGCTGGCAGCCGCAGCTGCCCAGCTTGTTCACAGTATCATAAAAAGAAATACAAAACCATTAACACAAATCACAAACCTGAAATGGTAGCTCGAGAAATCTAGTTGGAATAACCCTGAGATCTGACTCTAACACTTTTGCAGTCTCCCGGTAGTCTACAAACTCGACCTTGGCTTGACCTTCACTCAGTGACAGCACTTTCACTCTGTACCACATGCCCTCGGAGTGGATGTCCTTAGAGAACAGAGCATACAAGTATCCAACTGCAACCTCTGGCGGAATTTCTGGAAAACGCAAACTGAAGTATTAAGAAAGTATGGCAACAGTAGTTCAAACAAGGTTTGCTCTATCAGAGTGGCCATATTAGACGAACACACCTTTTACATCGCTAACGCTCACTAAACATTGTCATTACTGTGTCAAAAATAATTGAAGACTGAAGAAAAAAAATATCATACCTTGAGAATCGGCAAAATAACACAGCATGCTTTTTTCCAGTAACGCTAAATTATCCTGTTGGTTGTAAGTAAAGACGTTTATCAAAACACAGAAATGTCTGGCATCACATTTGCCCAAAAACTTTTGAACAACTAGATAAGATGTTACTTTAAAAGTACCACTGGAGATCTTTTAAGTTTCTTTTAAGTGATACAAATAAAAACGTCATTATACATCATTATCTTACATTTGTTATATTACAATTTTGAAAATTTTTTGTAAGGGTATTGACAACGGCTCGTGTTAAGATACAAAACTTGTTATTCACATACACAGATAATGGCAATAAAGTTATTGGCATATACGAACTTGGCGACGTTATTTCAAACATTCTGTTTGGTTTGCTATCTCTGACTAATGGACAATGTTCATCTCCCGGAGGTGAATAATATGCAAAGGGAAACAACGACCAGCGTCAACTCCCGTTTTTCGGTAATGAAAGAAGAGGAAACTTGCAAATGTTTGCTTTCTTCGATCTCGGTGAATAGGGACTTTTAGAACTTTCACTTCGTTGCTTTGCATATCGGTGAGTATTCCACCACCATGCACCTCCATTTCACAGAATAATTGTCAATTGGCTGTAAACAAGACCAAGCTGATAGATAAAGTTTCTGGCATAAAAAAATATTAAAACAAAAATTGCCTCTTGAGGAGCTTTGCAGATCAAGAAGTATGCATTGCAACAATGTATTAAAGAAAGTTTTAGACAGTAAATATCCAAATATGTAACACTAGCCCTTTTAACTACATCGTTTATATTGAAGTTTTAGCTTCGGTTTAGAGATGAAGAGCCACTAATTACAGTGGAATTTGTCAAATAAAGTCTTTCTTATTACTAGTACAATTATTATTATTATCATTATTTTTATTGTTATTATTATATCAAAGCTGTTCTAGTCATTGCACAATACACGAAATCTTGGCAAACAACGAACGTTGATAATCTACAACATTGCGTGTTCCTTCCTGTACAACTTTTAACCCACAGTACAGTCATTCATTTCGTATCTTTTGAAGAATAGAAGATTTTTCCCCCTTTAAAGAGTTAACGAAAATCAAAACTTGAGCAGTTACTCTGGAGCTCTTGCTAAATGGAACAGTATGGTGTTACAGTGCATTTGTTTCTAAACACTGAACAGCTGAAAGCCTTTGTTGGAACTATAAACGACACTGGCAAAAACGTGTTGATACTTACCGAATAGTTCTCTGAACATACGTGCACAAAGAGCTTGTCAGTACTCAAAATGTTGAACACAAAGACATCGACAAACTCATCAGCTGGCATTTCAGCGTAGCCTAATTAAGACAAAGGATTAACATTAACAATATTGGTTGCTTCGATCACCAAATTTCGTAATACCTGCTTGTAGTTCTAATTTAAAATCAAACAACACGAATGGAAATAGTTTATGAAACTCTTTTTAATAAATACATGTAGATCGCCCAAAATTTGCGAAAATTTTATGCTTTACAAAAAGTTAAATACTGATAAGTATCTTGAACATGCAGCATACCTCGAATGCTCGATGTACTTTTTAACTAGAAATTTACACACTTTAATACGTCTCAGAGTCGATCTCCAGTCCATAGTAAATAAATTTAAAATGTCTGTTTCCTCGTAATTCTAAGATACATTGATGCCAACGTAAAAAAAACCCTGGCTCGATAAAAACTTCAACCGACTATGAGAAGTGACATCGGCCGATCGTCACAAAATTCCCGCCAGAGGAGGAAAGGGGGGCAAACTAAGTGACGGCTCGCGCGCTCGCCCTTGTCGGGCCTTGCTAAGGTTTTCACAGTACAATCAGTTGCCGATGGTTTTGGGAAATATTTTGCAATTTATCCTAAGGATAACTTTTCTTGTTTAGCCTCGTTTGAACAAAAGCATTTTGTCGCCGTGTAAACTGTCCTTTAAACAACAGACTTATCCATGAGTTAGTAGCATCCCAGGATAAATTTATCGTCACTTCGAACAACCGGTCCTGATGCAGTGGTGGTGTTCAACAAACAAGAACTGAACAAACTTTATCGAGGCGAGTTCAATGCTAGAAATCCTGCACTTCTTACCAAAACTACCACTTGAAATACTTTAGACAATACTTTCTGAAGACGAAATAATGTGAACTTCGTTGCTTGTGTTGAGTTTGTTTTGAGTGAGTTCCAAATACTTCATCAGTTCATGTTTAGCCGTCAAAACACTTTTATATCCGTGGACTCTTTATCGAGCATCTCGGCGGAGATGTGAGACTGCCTTGCTTTGTTGTTTTGACAGCGGTATTGGATACGTTTAATACTGCCACTTTCTTATTGAGATAGTGGGATAGTTTTCTATCTCGGAAAACATTTAATTCCAATTTATGAATTTAATGAAATCGCTTTTCAATATCGTTGTAAATACTAAAAATAGCTTGTTTCAACGAAAAGTTGTGTCTGTGCTTTCCGTAGTTTTCATAATTGCGAAACGATTCAGTTTGAGTGCTTGTAGAATTGCATTCAGGCTTCTACGGCCACTCGGTTCGGGTTTCTGCATTTTGGTCACAAAAGTAAAAACACCAAATGAATATCTTGGGATTTTGATCGCTTTGCCCCCATGACTCGGCAGCTGCCCGAGCTGCTTTCGTTTCTTCATAATTTTACTGCCATCTATTTCCTACAAAACTGTTGCCTTCATAGCAAACTGATTAACTAATACATAATGCTAATACAGAAACAAAATTCCTGGAAATTATTGAAACCAAACAGTTTTGAAAAAAGTTTGAAAACGAGCAGTAGTCTGAAGACCTCTGAGCCAGGAAAAAATAACACACAAAACCGGAAGTAAAATTTCCGCGCAAAGAACTCAGCGTAGCAACGAAATATGTCCCTGGGCCCTTAACAGAGCCTAACAAGACTTTAGCCAGCATACAAAATGAGCGGGGATTAGCTGTTTCACACACTGCAAGACACTTCCTGTTGAAAAAAACACAATAGCAAGCCCACACAACTTTAGTGTTGTTATAACGTTTTACATGCAGCTTTACATCCTGTGACAGAAAATGAAGTTTGGTAACTACAGCTCAAACTTGCTTTTTGCATTGTATTAGTTTTACAGACTCAATGTAAGTGGAAGAATCGCCTAAAATACAAATACAATTTGCTAGTAAAGCAGCAAAATGGCCAAAACAAACACAAGGGAGGTGTTAAACACAAGTTAATTCTACATACTGTTGTAATAATATTAATTTACCAATTTCTTTCTTCTCCTCCTGGCTCTTACTGCTCAAGAACCTCGGCCTAAATCTTGATACTGGTTTCTTTTGGTCTGCTTCAGGCGGACTACAACAAGAAACATTAATTCAGAGACTGCCGATCACAACTACACTTCATTAGCAGTTTTGTCTTGCAAACTTGTTCTCTTGATAAGAAAAATCCCAACTTCACCATTGGCAATCATTGTCCTTTCACGACGTTATCAAAACTTTGGTCACAGCAGTTTCTACCAGCCCTCCTATTGCTCAAAATATGTCTCATATTCCACAACGACCATCCTCTCTACATTAAATTGTGTATACGCATAAATGTCGTTTTTTCACTATTAATTTTCTTTAATTTTCTTTATCTCAAAGCGCATATTATCTTGTCTGAACTTCTGTTTTTATCTCCACGTCCACGTCCACGGACACCTTAACATTTTAAAAAATGAGTTGACACCAAAACCTGTTAACAGAATTTCTTAAATTTCTTTAAAAGCGCTCCTTGATGTACAAGCAATTTTAATGCAATGCAAAAGGAAGGTCACTATTTTTATTAAAAAGCAGTCAAATTCCCAAACCAGGTTGTATTTGCGGATCTTGCAAAATTGCCATGGAAACCAAAATGTCAGTGGAAGTACAAGTGCTGATAAGCTGAAAGGTTGATGTAACATTAGCTATCAACAAGTCGCAGTAATCTTTCATTACAAATGAGTACACTTTTCATTTGAAAAAACGCTTCGGAACAACCCTATTAAAATCACTGTCTTGTCTTGTCTAGCAGTGAATCACTTCCAGAAAATGATAAAATAGCCTCGATTTTAATGCAAAGAGGAAAATAGTATTACCTTCAACACTGCAAGCCTAAGATTATGGATATCAAAATAAGTTACAACCAGAAAACAGGCATACCTTGCAGTTGGCTGGGAAGAAATTGATGAGGAAGAGGACGAATGAACAGACTGCAGACCACTTTTCGTACATGCGAGACCTTCATTCACCAGCACAGAGCCAATATCTTGGCCGCTAGCATCGGTCAGTTGGACAAGCAATGTGTCATCTGATGAAACAGAACTGTTTCTTAGCAACGGAAGTCATCCAGTCAACAGTTATGCTATGTCATCAAGAGAAGGTATGTCATCCTTCACTATTGGTGTGGTTGTCTTTCTAGTACAGCGGCCTTTCTCATCATGTATTGCACTTCATTTTCGGGTAGCCCACCCAACTAAAAGCAAATCTTAAAAGGTCTTGAACTATTCACAACACTTCCAAGCTGCAAAAGGTGCTTTTAAAGCCGATGCTACTATAAGCATTATTTTACAAATCCAAGTTACTAAATAAAAAGTAGGCTTACATGTAAGTATTTTGTTTATGGAAGCAGAATCCACCGAGATATAAAGGAAGAATTGTCTTATTGACCGAGAGCTACAATCTCCTCTAACATTACCATCGGGATCACTTTCAAAACATCCCTACCAACACTTATTCTACATTTTCTTACGATTTTGTCTTGATGCATACATGAAAAATGTCTTTGAATAAAGTTTGGGTGCAAGTAAACCAGATCATACGTCATAATTTGTCATCCAAGTTAAAACGAAATATGAAAATGCTATTGTTAATCAAGCTAGATTTTCGTGAGTGACGCAAGGATGCTAGTGTACGAGCTCTAACTTCACCGTGAAGCAGGCACAAGCATTTCTTTCTGGCAACTATTTGCGTCAAAGCACATGCAAGTGCAACAAAACGAAAAAGGAAAATATTGTACCCTTGCACCGCCTATGTTGCTGTTTAGGCTAGCACAGAGCCCATTTTCCAGATGTGATAATCTTGCACTGTGCATGCATCACTTGTGCAAATCAAATTTTAAGTCCGAAGTTAAAGAAACAAATGCAGTCACAAAACCTTTTCGGCAGATTCATCGAAGATATTACTTTTTACTGCACTTACAGGCCATTTATTCCTAAGGGTCGAATCGTACCAGCACATATCAGTGCTACTGGTCAAGTGAGAATTGTTACTGGCCACATGCAGCAAACTGAAAACAAACCTTTTGAACACGTATCAATCACAGTCATGGTCAGTTCCCCTCCAGTGAGTTCCCGGAACTTTTCCGTCGACTCGTCTTTCCACTCACCCTTCACCATGAAAATAAAAAGATCACAAACCAGTTAAAAACTCAATTTTCCACATAAAACATTTATTTGTTTCATTGTATATCTTTTGGTAAAACTAAGCATTTCTATTTTGTCCATTCTGAAAAATCTGTGTATAAAGTTGTTTTTTCATTATGGTCCTCTAGCTCTATGGAAACAAATACAGTCAACGATCCTTCCGGGCAACGGTCGTGTCCAGCAAAAAGTATAGCAGATTTACAACTTCGCTACTTTAATTAAATTCAACATATCAGGTAGCTCTTTTCTTGCGTTAAATATCCAGTCAATACCTTTTTCATGAAAGTAGTGATATGTGGGTCGGAATCAATTTAGTTGTTCTGTACGGACAAATCTTGACCGCTGCTTTAATCACAAACCAGCTTTTTTTTGATGTTCAATAACTTTGCACAGATTTTGTCTAAAACAGCCAGCAGCAAATTCATAGATCTACCTTCTTCTTTTTCTTTGTCATCTTTGTGAAAACAATACCACCTAACCGTATAGCAACTGATCGATCCATTGCAGCATATAATCAGGCTCGAACTGACGTCAGCCAGTTGTCATGCCGGCACAACTTGCTGCACGTTTGCTACTGTGAATGCAAAATGCTTGTTCTGGTTACTCAAAAATGTTGGGTAAAATAACACAGAAATTCTGACCTATTGAATGTGGTTTTAACCAACTTTTGTCTTGTTCATTTCAACGTTCTGTTGATGAGCACTTGACTTGTTAATCGAATCTTTGGAATATTTGCAATTTCGAAAAACTTGGTTTCTAAGAAACAAAAAAATGGTTTAATTCTTAACGAAAATCAACCAATTTCTGCGAAATAGGTATTTAGTTGTTTTACGTACAGCAATTGAATTCATGATTTGCAATACTTTGGCGTTGATCCTTACTGAAAGTATGGAACTAAAGCCACAAAACATGTTGCTGCATTTGACTGGTTTATCTGTATTCGATCAATTTTGATCAAAATAGAAAATCCGCTGAAGTCAAACAGAAATGCCTGAAACACGAAATTGTGCTTCAAGATTGATATGATGACTGCCTACATTTTGCTTTATCAGATCTACTGTAATTGTGTTTTCCTCGCGAAAACAAAGAACATTAGATCATTGACTGTACCAACTACACGAAAGTTCACATTACATGTACATTACCCAATAATTAAGAAAATTGTCCAGTATTTCATATATTTGCTCTTAAAAATATAATTATAATGTTATCATCATCATCATGATCATTATCAATATTCTTATAATTACTATTATTACTCAAATCATTTCAGTTTAGAAGTTGCTGTCCAAAAGGAGAACAAAACCAAATTGGAGACGGTCATGGTACACACACGATTGTAATACAAGACAGCTGTTTTCAATAAAGTATAAATCTGTGGAGAATATTACAAAACGAGAACAATCTTTAACCTTGAGTTTGAATACTATAATTAGTTTTGTCAGGTACGCGAGATAAATTTTTTCGCAGCTTCATTGCAGCCCCAAAAGATACTGCTTCGGACGATTCTATACTATGGAAGAAAGAACAAACAGCCCTGTAAAATATTGGACCATCGAGCCCTATCAAGGCTCTGGTGAGTAACCAGACTCGAGATTAAAATACTCTTAGATTTTTTATGTTTTTTATCAATGAAATCCAATTTACATTACCAACCTGCATATACCATTACTGTCTCCAATTAAGTATCTCACTTAATAGATTACGAGAACACACAGACTAAACAACTGGCATGTAAGTTAAACGCACTTTGTATTTTCCCATTTAACACAATATTGATATCTATTGACATCAAAGTTGCACCGTTTTTTTATATCACACTTTTTTGCACTTTCCTTCAACCTGTGATAAACATGAACAAGGTAGGTGCTTTAGTTCATAAAACATACACAAGGTATTTGGTGAGGCTGTTTCTGCCAAAAAAAAATCATAAGAACGATTAGTGTACTTTAGCGCAAAACATACCGCGATCACAGACTCCACCCCATCCAGCGAGCATTTCACAGACATCATCGGTGTATCAGCGTGCTGTTTTTTAAGTCTCCTAAGCCTTCCTTTAGGTACATACTCCTTGTTTCCAAAGTCAATATACACAACCTGTGCAGTCTGCGTCTCAGTGGTTTCTATGCAGTCAATGATCCTCGCTCTATACCAGCTGTCGTCATCCGTGAATTGTGCGCAGCACAACAGACCAACTCTTATGTTTTCTACTATTCCATCAGTCAGCTCAGAATTCTGTAACATTAGCATTAACACTGTCAGCAGTGAAGCTACAAATAATAAGCTACCCAACTTAATCTCTACACTCTTGGAAACAAATTTTGGCATCGACTGTCATACCTGGAAATACTCATTAAGTCTCTGTTGTAGCTCGTCTACTTGAGTAGCATTGTCTTTGAGATGCACAAAGAAGTTCCCAACATTGTCGATGTGTGATACGTACACACCAACAGTTGAACTGAAAGAAACAACACGTTACAGCCAATTTATAGATCTATACTGTAGGTACAGTATTTACCAAATAGTCCACTGATTTACTTATGTTACAATTCATAATTAACAGAAAACAAAACTTTTAAGTAAATAAAATGTAAACGTCAGTTTTCTTGAGACCTAGTTTTGGTCTTGGCAAAGTTCTCACACACATATGTATCTACCAAAGCGCAGCCAGCTGTAAAAGAGTGGGTGTAGCTACAGGTGCCTAGTAAGACCATTTATAGAGTATGATTGTGTGTTATGTCTCAATATGATGGTCGCCCTACACAAGGGAAGACGTTCAATTCAGAAATTAGCTGCCCATTTTGAAAACAGCGACAATAACTATTGCAGTAGCAACCAACGTTATAGTATTGTAAGGCAAGAAAAAGAAGGTCCTACTCCACACTGGAGTGCTTCTGCCATGTTTTGTACAGGTCCTTTTTGGTATAACCAATACCTTATAAATTAATAACTACACTGTGGTGTGCTTCTGTAATGGACAATAATTTTAAAAGGACATTTTCAATGCTATATATTTGCATACCCTGCCTCTGGAACAGGAAGTATCTTCAGTTCAAACGATTCGAAGGCACTGCTGGCTTCATCACTTCGTTCTGAAGGAAATAACACAATCGCCATGATTTACATAGTTCGAAACTTTTTGCTTTTGTTAGAACTACTCATATTCCTGTCATAATAAGTATTTTAATTAAAAGATTGGGAACACAGTAAGGGCTAAAAGGTTTCTTTATACACATCAAGCCTAAAATACACACGTGCATTTTTTACTTTAACTCAATCTACACATCAAACAATAAGTTCCAATATCATCTTCCTGTAACTATCACGAATGCAACTATTGTCATCACCCTCTATTTAGCCGCGTTACACTTAACAAAACTGTCCAATTAAGATCGTTTCGTGTATCGCATCGTTTCCTCACTATCACTAGGTTTTCAAGAAATTGCTCCGAATTACTCAAGTTGATCAAATCTGTAATCTACAGTGTGGCCACATTGTACTGTGCTACCAGGTTGTGCCACACTGTCCGTTATATATATGTATAGGTATGTTAGCTGGGTTACAGCAGCTAACAACTCGCAAAACTTAAATATGCAAGGCTTTTTAAGTCTCAATTTGGAAAAATTTATGACCTACTTTTTCTCCAATCTTCTGTTCAAAAGTTACAATACGGGCCACCTTATTAACTTGTAACTCCTGCTCTGTCATGCATCAATAGTTTTGGTAATAAACAAGGAAAGTAACGAGTCCCTTCTACAGGTGACATGTGTCGACTACTGAACCAAATCTTGTAGCAACCACTGCTTGCATCAACTCTTTCAATACAATCTTCCAACCTCGGCCGTTAGAAATGATAAATGTAATTGGAACAAAATTTAAGACCTTTTAAGACCTCAAGGATAACTTTTGGCAAATTTAAGATATGTTCAAGTACTTAAAATACAAAATCAAAAATAAAACAATTTGAAGACTTTTTAATACTCCTTGGGAACCCCGGTTAATCCACTGGTTTGTCAGTTCATAACTGCTGCTGGTTTGCCAGTGTAAAACTAAATTTCTTCTTTCTAATAAGTACTATGTGTAATTGTTGAGAAATCGAATGATACTTCCGCAAATTCCATGTTACTTAGGAATTGTCACATTGGTCAACAGTTACCAGTATTGCACATGACAAACAAGGACCATGCTTTCCTTTTTTGAGATGTTTTTTGTCACGAATTTAAACTTGGCAGGTTCTTGCAATACCACACTCCTACAGCAACTCTTTAGCAGCATGTGTGACCGAAAAGGTGGAAGCTTGACTGATGGTCCCCATCAGCATCCAAGCCAAGAATCCCAGATGCTCTTGATAGCTCAGATGGTAAATTCTGGTTCAAGTCGGGAACAATTAACATATACGGCCAGTGAAGCTTGTCTAAACTGCTTCCAATTTATTCTGGACTAATGAATGTTTCTGCAAATTTCAAGCGCTTTATGGAACTGCTCAAGAGACTCTCAGGGTTTTTTCATACTCATTTATTCTGCCATCAAAACATTCTTTCAAAAGACTTACATGCAGGACGTTTGTGACAAAAAAAAACCTGCCACATCCTCTTCAGCTGTTACATGGCGTTTTTCTGTTTAGATCTCTTACTAAAATATTACACTTTATACTATTTATTGTACTTTACGTGGTAAAACAAATAAACTGAAACTGAAACTATTGTTACTACCATTTATACTGACTCCCACTTTGAAATTGTAACCAGCTGGTTATCGATTACCAAAACAGAGCGTCTGCTTTTGTATATCAGCCCTAGGCCCTGGGGTCTGTTCAATTTCTCTAACAGGTCTTAAGATGGCCAATCCTGCACCCCACTTTTCCTATCTGCTATATATTCAACAGCTTTGGTGTTCTACTCTGATATCCTTCTTACCACTTTAATTGTTCTCCTGTTTGCATTATCAAATATCTCTGATC
>JAOBRH010411387.1:0-27282 GCA_027575125.1 Umimayanthus parasiticus | reverse complement strand
AATAATTAAGTAGTTTTTGCTCTCTAAAATCTGAATCTAAATCAAATTTTCCAACTATGACATTTTGTAAAGTCGGACTAAAATGTGTTCCTGAAACTAATAACCAGTAATTTGCAATTTCATTCCAGAACTTTTCAGAGAAAGAACACAGGAAAAACAAGATGATCTCTTGTCTCTCGACACATTCCACAGAATGTACACGAATCGCTTTGAACGTATCCAATTTTCGCCAAACGGGAATTGGTATATATTATATTATTTAATATCTTGTACTGAAAGCTATTGATAAAGGTTTCTGTGGCGGCTGTTTTGGAAAGCCTGAAAACGTCTTTTACGTCATCATCTTCAAGGTTAAAATCTGCTTTTACTTTTTGTAAACCATTCGACGGTATAGCCTTGGTTTCTATTAAGAGAGAGTTAGAGAAGTGCAAATAATAGACATGCTAATAAGTATCTTTCTCATGATAACTATTTCCACTTCTCTAACTGTGCCAACTCAACCTTCGCCTCGGTTTCATGTAGAGGCTTGGTTAACTTTCAGGAACCGTGAATGGGACTATTGAATTGCATTTTCTTGAGACCATTTTAAATTTCTATTTGTTTTCCAAAACGACTGATAGCGGAAAGTGTTCGATGCTTTTATCTTTATTGCTATTAAATTCATTGAAACTAAATGTTTGTCTCTATGTTTTTGATTGGTACCTTTTAGGGATAAAACTCAGCTTAAGCCACACCCAGATTGGTACCTTTTGGCATTTAGGGGTTCAATTGAAATTTCCCGACGAGCATCCCCGCCCTTTTTATATGGAGTCCCCCCGGGTGAGCACCACGGCAAACGGTAAGAATAAAAGTGAGACACAAAATTCACTCCGCACTAGGACTGTATAACATTCCCTATCTTCTCTAAAAGATAGTAAATAAGAAGTTTCGTAGGAAAGCGGACTGTTACACAATCTAGTTCATTGGAAAATTTAGTTGCGAGATCATTTCATCCGTTTGCCATTTCACGTTTAAGTGATGATTGACCCCCCAACTTATTAAACGGAAGGTAAACGGAAAACTGACGTATTGTTCCAGATTAAATTTTTGAAAACTCAGTGGCATTTACTCATTTTCGGAGTTTTTCAATTTCTAAGAGTAAGAGGGGCATTTATTCAAGTAGGTGTATTCATTCGGAACAATACGATATTTCTGAAATGCCGATAATATGCTATAGAAAAGTACCACACTGATACCAAGCTTAAGCGAATGTTTTTCTACTTGATAGACAAAGTTCGTCGATTATTGGAAGGAACTTTCAGTTTACATTTTTTTCGATATTCAACAGCTGGAAAGCATGAATTAAAGTGATGACGAAAGTGAAATAAAGGAGAATTGAAGCTCTTGAAATAAGGTATCAATTTCTGCGACTGTGTCTGAACTAGCGTGTAGAAAAAAAAATCTTTGGCGACACCTGTACGCCGCCACCCAAAACCTGGGTAAATACTCCACCCTCCCCCGGAAATGAAAGTGTCTAGTTTAGGGTTTATGATAGCTGCAAGAATACCAAACTTGATTACTGACCTTCTTGCGTGTTGATTTTGTTTCACTAGCATCCTTACACATTCTCGTGACAGTAAAAAGATTGCCAGGTTGCAACACAGAATATTGCTGATGTTTTTTCTGTATTGATCCTCCTATGAAATGCATTCGAGCCCAACTGCCGTCTGATGTCTGTGTTACAATTTAGAGCTGTTCGTAATAACCGAATCTTCCAGTTTCAAGTTGTTAATTTTGCAGTAATCCCTTGATACAGTATCAAGTACTTTAATACACCAGCTCTGACTTACAGAAGCGTCAGAAGCAATCGGCTAAAAGATGTCATATTCCAGGCATCATTTTAACAATATCACGTTAATATCAACTTCACTAAATGTATTCATTGGAAATGACTTGAATGTGCGCCCGGGGCGGAAGTGTACTTTTTCGAACCTGTAGAGGGGCACTTATTTCACTTTGAATCAGTTTAAACATTTATTTTCTAAACTTCAAATTGATCATCAAGTTTTTAGGGAATGAAGTATTTCAAATAAGATCTAATTTATACACAACACAGACTTGATCAGGATCCCCCGTTCATCGATCCGTGGATGCATTTGCTACTTTGAGGTCAAGTGGTCGAGATCAGGGACCGCGGAGCTACTTTGAAGGTGGTGGGGCTGACAAGTGACTCAAAGTGGTGGGGCTAAAAAAACTTTTTTCTTAGTAACTCTTTATAATTTTCAAAAAAGTGGTAGGGCTGTAGCCCTAAAGACCCTCCCCCTCCGCGGTCCCTGGAGATAGCCGAGCATGGTAAAATTACATGTGACGCAATACGACGAACGAGAAAAAAAGGTTTCGAATCGAACTGACCAGGTGAAACTGGGCCAAGGCTGGTATGTCGTTAAGAAACGATATATCAGCAAAAGGCTTTTGAAATCGTCAGTTTTTCTTGTTCGGAGTAACCAGCCTGTATTTCCTTTCCTCTTTCGTACATATTTGAAAAACAACGCTAAAGTGTATTTTACCTGGGGCGGATCCAGGATTTAGTGAAGGAGGGCTCGGAAAAACGTCTGCCTACATATCTAATTCTTATTGATATTTTACAAGTCCTTTTTTCACGAGAAAAAGTACGGTCAAAATATTGGCGTTTATTTCACCTTAGGAGTTCGACCGAACCACCCGAACCACCCCTGGATCAGCCCAGGTTTAGTGATGTTTCAAATAAGCTTGTACGCTAATCCTTCGCGGACCCAAATAACGAAATTGAATTGAGTGGGTGCTGGCCATTTGCCGTCTATTGCGGCTTTTTAAAACAGCTATTTGTTAAGTTTAAATTGAAAATTGAAGTTTAAGAACGAACAATCATCTTGCTTTTTAGGCTTTACAGAGCAAATCCCAATTGATACAAACATTAAACTTTATGCATTTCAAACTCAACATATATACTTGATAATAATTTCTCGGCTCGACGAAAAATAGGGACCTTGACTTTTGTTCAAAGTAAAAGAGAAATAAAGTCATGTCTATAAAGCTGAGTTTCACGAACCGGAAGAAAAAAATTTACTAAAAATTCAGTATTGGATTCGGTCTTTTCAGTGACAGGTTGACAAGTAGTTGAAAGTGAATCACCCTTGTTTAATTAATATGTTAATACGACCTCTATTATTTACAACTGAAGATTCAACCCGGAATACAAATTTTACAAATAGCGCGTTGTAACTCAAATAATTGTTACAAAATTTTATTCCTTTTTGGGCTTTCTGAGCCGTATGTATCTAAATTAGGATGAGCTTATATAGTATTGTCAGTATTCAAGAAACTCCACAAGATTTGAAGCATTCTGTTCGCCATTCTCCCATTAAATCTAAAACAGCGTTTTATTGGACAAACGTAGGAACCAATCAAGACGGTTGTTAATTTTGTTCTGTGATAGCTCACTTTTTGATTTCATGACTCAACGACAAGAATTCTAAGAAAAGTCTTGATTGGCTTATTTGGTGGCGCATTCAACAATTACCCAATCAAATTTCTTGTTACATTTACTAGGTGCATGTGTGAGGATTTCGGGAGTTGTTTGGCGCTGTGAGGAGAAAATAGCTGGTAACTCGTTTTGTGGGACCTTGTCATATCTGAGGATTCTTGGATTAAACAATTAACAAGAACTTCACTTTGTTCGTCGAAGAGACAGGAGTTGTTGGTGAAATAGGACATTATCTGTGTGGTTGTCACGAGTGCGAATTACTGGCTCGAAACTCGTAGCTTTCTCATTCTTGTAGCTGGATCGCCTTGCTGTGTTTGTAATCTTACTCCCCTGTCGCCACGTGTGTTGGACGTGAAAAAAACCTTTTTCCTTTAGTAGCTTTAATACTGGTAGATATCATACTTCGTGGTTTTCACTCCATCTGATTTTGTGTTGTCCAGTTTCGGAACGCTTTCAGTGCACCGAGAAGTAACAAGTGGTGGTAACCGAAATTCGTGAGTCACTGTCTGACTTCGCTTCCTGTCCAAGGCATCATATCTCGGTGGCAAAGCTCATCTATATTTGTTGATACTTCACAACTTTCACTTTCGAGGGAATTATCAGTTCAAGGGCGAGTCTTTTTGACAAAGTTTCAAGCCGTATGAGTTCAGCCGCAACAAGTTCGACTGAAATTGTGAACGTTACTCCAGCAGAGAAGGTATGGTCTCAATTTTGTTTGACACGAGGTCTGCTGGCAGGCCGATAATTTTGTGTGCTTTTTAAACATACGAAAACACAGTTTTATCCTAATGTGGCCAAAGTTTTGTATTCAGAATTGAGGTTGGACAATTTTGCTTGAGACATTTGCCTTGTTAGCGAGTTGAACGGATGTAGCTTTGCATACTGTATTAGTGTATACCGAGACTGTATAGCTTGTGTGTTCGCTTAAAATAATCTTCCACCTCTTGACACCGCAACTTCGGTACTTGATGGGAGAACATGCCCATGGTATTTCTACAGAGGATTTAGATTTTTTGTTGTAGTGTTTTGATCTGTTTTGTCTTAGAAGACCACAGGTTTTCATGTAGAAGGATTTAATCTCTTTCATTATTGATTTCAGCGTGTAGATTTCCAGAGTTGCTGGTGGTTTTCCTCGTGGTTTGGTTGTCTAGAACCAAATTCGTTCAATATCGTTGCCCTCTAGTCAAATGAACGGAAGAAATGTAGCGAATTGATTTCCTCGGACTTCTTTTGGATGAATCATTGAATGATGGTGTGTTTACTAATGAGAATATTCTAATGGATTACACTTTTTAAATCCATTTGTTTTTGATGAACAGTTTTCGTTGACTGAATCGTACAAACATAATCGCAAGAAATAGCTTCATTGACTTTGAGGCAGTCGAGAATCGATTTTGAACAAATGTGTTTGGGATCCAAATGGTACGAAGTATATTAAAATATTTTTAATGGTACCTCGGGTTCAATAAGAGGGGACTCCTTTCAAGTTTTCTAAGTTAAATGTTGAATTCGTCCCCTTGTAGATAGCAGATTATCGTTACTCATTTTTAAATCATGTTGTCCACTGCTTTTTAAGGTTCAAACCGAGAAGGCTGTCTTTTAGCAAAGCCTCTGGTTTTAACTCTTGTCTAATTTCCTTCCTGATGAAGCTGTAATCAGTATTTCTGACCGTTTGTTAGGGATAGCTTTGGATCACATTCATTGTCCGATAAATAAATCATTGCTTCCAGATCGAACCTCGATCCGATATTGTCAGTGAATTATATTTTTCTGTTGCCGTTTCTAGGAAGCAAGATTGAATCAAATTGACAAATATCTGTCTGGAGGTTTTGTGTTCATTAAATTTAAACAGCTTGAATTGTTATCGCCAAAACGGGATATTTCCTGTATTCAAAAATGTGGGAGTGTTGACCTGTAGTCTGTTGGCTGCAGCTCATTGTACGAGCAAATTTGGTCTATCTGCGAGCGAGAGCAATACACGTTCACATGGACGTATTTACTTAGGTCGCAGATATTTTTGACTGATTTCACACTGTGACGGGTTGTTCTTCATAAGACTGGACTGAACTTCGTATCGAATGTGTCCGAAGCAGAAATAGCGAGTGGGTGTATAATTTGCAGCTTCGAGGTCTTCGCTGACCGAATTCCAGTCATTTATTTAGGAAACTTTGTTCTGTTTTGTGCAGCGAAGGGTGAAAGGTCTTTGTGAATTGTATTGTTCGTGCCTGTTAACTCAATCGCGGGACTTGTGATAGTTACTATATAGGATATTGTTTGTTCTTGCCCGATCCTTATTAAGTTGTTCTTGCCTGTTGTAGGTTGCCAAGACTCCAGTGAAAGGCGCCCTCAACCCGAATGCTGCCGCATTCGACAGCTTTAGGTAAGAAATTGTTCATTTTTGATATTACAATTTGAAAACTTATTTTTCCTAAATTGTACGGTGACATGTGCTATGGATTTGGTAGAACACCCTTTGTGAGATACATGTATACATTTGTACATACTTCGCTGTCGAGTTAGTACGACTATCACAACATTGACTTTATTTAGCTTTAGGCATAGCTAAGACCTTTAAAGACTGTCATAACGATAATCATACGTAATTCAAACTACATGAGTAATAATAACTAGTTTATACTGTGGAAAAAGCTTTTAATTGACTTTTCCAGTCTCATCAACAGAAGCTTAACAAATTTTTTCCGTTGCAGCTTTATAGAGATCAAGAGTCCTTAACTGTAGAATAAATTATTAGAACCACATTAAATGTTATGTTGTGGCTTTTGTTTACTGTTTTAACATTATTTTGGACATTGATGCCATACTTTGAAGTTTTGTGTTATGAGAGATAAAGTCATAATTTTATATGAAGTGAATCTCTCTAACAGCATCATTATTTTTTGCAAAATGGTTTTCACTTTTTGTTCTTTCAAGGAACTGGAAGACATTTCAATTTTCATCATGTGCCAGTTGGCATAACAACAATTCCTTTATGGATTTTGTTTGCAGAAAATTATAGTTGTGTGTTGTTGTAGTTCCCAGCTGGAAGCCAAGAAAGATTTGACAATGAAAATTTTGGTTTGTTTTGGTTTGAATGTTTTTACTCATAAGACAGCTACAGACTACATCACTCACTAAATGGACTGCAGTAAGGTTAATTGTCTTTGGCTGTATTCCATTGCTTGTTTTGAGTATCACTTTAAACTTGTAAACAGTCGATATTACCGAAAGATACTTTGTAACTGATCCTGGATGCTAAATGCATTTCGATTTTGTAAATAAAATGGGTATAAAAAGAAATATAATTTGTAAGACATCAACAAAAGAAACAAGAACAGGTGCAAGCTTGTCTTCTTAGGAAATCACTTTTCTTTGGATTTCCCTTGTACAGTTTGTGTTGGCAGTAATAATGTACTGCTGTTGGTGTAGGTGAATTCTGGTACAACTAGTAAGTTGCTTCAGACACAGTTTCCATCTAAAGTAAAATTGACAATCTAAAGTTGCAGAAGCAGCTAGATTCTCTTGCTATCAGAACTGATGCATTTTTAGAAAGAGGAAGAAATTTAGTTGTTGGTCTTTCTTTCCAAAACCACTTTGTAAAACTGGAACAGTATTATTGGTTCATCAAACATGGTTTATACAGTTTCTTACTGGAAAAAGCTGGATGTTTTGTAAGCAGCCTTTTGCTTGAAAATGGAACTTGGGTTTCTTCAACCTTCAAGATTATTGTTTATGCCATTTACTGATTTAGCCTTGTTTTGGTGCTGTTTGAAAGTATAACTGTCACATAATGTCCAGAGATTGATTTTGTTTTGTTGGATCTCTGGTTGCAGGTGGTGAAAGGGTTAACCTCAATGTCATTCCAAGATTCACATTTTTAGTTAGCTTGGTTGAAAATAGTTACCCTTCAAGGCCTGAATCAAAATTCCATATTTACGTCTGGAAAGTGATTCATTTCGACTGAGCTACATGTAGCTGAAAATACAATGAAATTATTGGAATCCATCTGTGTGTTTGAAGTGCATTGATATTACCCATCAATTTTTTTGGGGGGGGTTTTTTCAACAGAATAGGGGATAGTTTTTTCAACAGAATCTTGATATTTTTCCCTTTACTTGAACTGCTTTTAATAATCTGCTTTTGCTTGATTTATCTTCATGATAGTTCTGGCCTCTATTTGGTCGTACATGTGATGCCAACAATTTTGATCTAGTTTCGCAGTAAATAGGCAAGTGAGCCAAAAGGAATTTCTGCTTGGACAGAAAGGTTTTTAGTGATCTTAAATATAAAATGTTTTGACACAGAGTACCTGACCTACATGTACATAAAAAGCAATTGAAAGATTGAGAACAAACTCTGTTTTGCATCAGTTGGCATAATGATGTCATAAATGCTGACGTCACTTATTTGGTGTCAAGAGATATCTTCATTATTCAGGAACAGAATGGTTATGCAAAGCATTTGGCAATGGTTAAGAGGTAAAAATTTTAAGCAAAAAAGTGAGGTGGGTGGGGGGGGGGGGGTTAAAGGAACCCCCACGCTACCAGTTTAAGAGTTAGTAACTTTATAGTTGTTTTTGGAAGCCAAATCCTTTAGTACTTTTTCTATTTACAACTATTGCAAAGAAAGGTTGTCATGGTCAGTAGTCAATACTGGAACCAAAAGGAACTGTGGGGTTCAAGCAGCACACATAATTTGTTACTATAAGCATTGACTTTGCATAATATAGAGCACAGGTTCATCATTAATGTTACGGCCATACCGAAACAAACTTTGCATGTTGCATTATCACTCATTTTGACTATACCCAAAGTTCCTTTTGGTTCCAGTTTCGACTACTGACTGTGACAACCTTTTTTGAAATAGCTGTATACATGTACAATGTACTCGGTCTATACTATTGCAATCAAAAGAGTATATTATGATTTCCATTCCAACAGCAGTACATGTAAAACATCTTTCTCAATACACAGTGAAGCTTTTACAGAATTGCCAAATTAATCTGATGAGTCCAGTTACAATATTGCAAATTATTTTAGAAAGTGCTTCATGGAGAGTTTCAATTACAAGGGTGGGTTTTGGAATTATCCACTTTTTGAGTTGTATCTCTTGTACTACAAAAAAAATGACACCCCAGTTTTAACCTGATTAACTGACACTCACATTATTTTATGTTTCTGTTGTTTGTTTATTTTTTTATTTGTTTATGTATATGTTTATTATGAATTTTCTAATACTGGACATTGTTATACGTGTGCCCTGGACATTGCATGAAAAAATGCTCAGTTCAAGTGCCAATTTATTATCATTTTATGTACAGAAGATGGTACTTGGCTGTGTGGAAATAAGATTTTTTTAGCACGAATAATGCTGTGCAGTGGATAAATTGTTTGTATCCATTGGATAGCACTATCGGGGCCTGGACTTTTGTAAAGGGTCAAACTAGACTTGTGGTACTACTGCTGATGACTTCAACAAAAAAGGTGTTCTGGAAGCTCTGTATCAAATGAAGTAGCATATTTTGTTTTGGGTCAGCCACTTTTTCCAGAAAACAAACTAAAAACAAGGGGAGGGGAGGGAGTAAATTAAAAAAGATGAACTACATGTAACAGGAGTTTGAACAGGCAGAGTAAGAATTGTTGGAGGTTAGTCAAAAGTTAGTGATACTCACACATGGAAAAAACAGTAGTGAAAAAAGTACATCTGAAATGATACTAGTAGATGTTGCTTGTGACACATGATACTTTGTTTTCAAACCCTTACAACATATCAAAAAAACTTGGTTTTATATAAGACTAGCCAAAGGAACAGTGTAGCTGTAGAAGGAAAAGAAACTCCAAAATCGTGTTTTAGTATTTTCAAGTCACCTGAAATTGTCATTTGGGCCATTTTTGTACTGACTTGTTAATTTTATTGGTTGATGAAAATGAAGTATTGTTTTCTGTCTTGCAGTTGCATGACTCTCTCAGACACAGAAACAGCAGCTGAAGTTGTGAGTGAAACAAGTAAGAAATGGCAGCCTGAGGATGTGAGTGAAACACAGCAAAACCACCCAGAGCCTACTAGTCCTGCCGACAGGATGCAGTATAGTCCAGAACTGACCAATGGCTATGGAGGGCCTGAAGTGTTTGGTTCCCCGACAGTAGCTACTCATGAACAATCCTCATTTTCACAAGAAGCTCTGGACAGTTTGCCAGCTGATGAGCTCAAGTCTCTCATTCGCCGTCAGTTGGAGTACTACTTCTCTCGGTATGTTGTGTGGGGGCAGGTTTGTTCCCTTGTACCAGTATAAATGTTAGCACATGGCCAAATCTTTTGGTACAGTGTACTTGTTGTACTCGTCAGGGTCACCATGGCAGTTTTTCCATATAACCATCCCAATTGCTTGAAATTAAAAGAAACAACATAAGCCATGGCTCCTCAAAACCTTGATTGACTGAACCCTGACAAGTCCACCACCCCCCACCCACCCCCATCTTACCCCCGGCTTTACAACCTGAAACTTGAAGCTTTGAAGCAATCGAAATGAAACTTGCAGCAGCTGCAGTTAAATATGAACACATATTTTGACCTTTTGATCATATATACATGTATTTGGAACATATAATTTATGTAAATTACTTTTAAATCAGAAATGAGATTTTTTAAATAAAATTTGGTTTTTTCCATTTTATTCTTGATCATTTCCAATATTTGAGGCAGCTAATACATATTTTCTGTTTAAGTAAGTTTGCTTGCAACAAATATTTTTTCCCATATTATTTTTGACTATGTCTTGTCATTTCTGAGTTCAGTGTGACTGATAATTTGATTTCTGGTTTCTTCGTTTCTTAGGGAGAATCTGGCAGTTGACAGCTATCTGAGTAAGTAATGTATAAGGTGTAAATTTGCCCTGAAAAACAACACAGAAAGCTGTGGCCGCACAATAAGATGTCAACCTTGTGTTCTGTGTAGATACAAGCCCACTCTGATTCTGTAATACACTTGCAGATCCAGATAATACAACAGAGTGGACAATTATCGTCATTCTAAAATGCGCCATAAATCAGATGTGGTAATTTAAAATACTCACACAAACACCACCTCTTGGTTTTCTCCTGTGTTGCCTGGTAACTTTCCACTGTACATGTAGTTTGACCTCTCAATCCCAATTTAAGTGTCAATTTTCTCACTACTTGTCTTCCTGCATTTTTCTGTTAATAAATTGGGAGATTTTTGTATTTCATCTTACAAGAGATTTTGGTGTGGATGATCAGTAATAATTATTGATGACAGGGAATTATTCCCTGTATTCATTTTGTTGATTTTTTGTCAACATCCAATTGGGTCTGTTGTGCTCACTGAAGCCCTGTGTTGTTTCCGTCAGTGTCTCAGATGGATGGGGACCAGTATGTGCCAATTTGGACTGTAGCAAATTTTAATCAGGTAATAGTGTGCTACATTAATGTTCTTTTGTTCTGAAAAAGGTGTTTACTGTGATTACTCTGATCCTTTCATTTTGGCTGAGTTTCAAGCTTAGTTTCTAAACTGGATAAAAAATAATTATCACTGAGAGAACAGTGAATGAAAATAGAAGACAGCAGAAACGAAAATAAAAATTGGCTTCTTGTTGTGCTTCAAGCAAACAAGTAGAACACTTCATTGCCACTCCAGTTGATGCATTTTAAATTATAAGCACAAACAAAAAATTCTGTGCATGCTCCAAAATTTGAGCAGTTCTTGCTGTTCTTCAAGAAAACAAGTAGAATGCCTCATTGCCACTCCAATAGTTGCATTTTAGCTTGGTTGAAGTGAACCTCCTTCAAAGCCTGGATTATAGGGTTACTGGTAAATTTAAGGTTTTCAATAGGAATGACAATTAAGGGAACCACGGAGCATGATTAGCAGCAATTTACAATGTTACCAGAGCAGTGCTCCAGCTAGGCCCTAAGCAAGAGGGCACTGCACCCTTAAATTGTCTCGGTGTTATTTCATTTTCTTGTAATACCCTGTATTTTGCTCGTCACAAATCTTTGTTTGTTGGCTTCTGATGTTTTGAAATTGTAATAAAAAGCAGAGAAGTTTTAGGTTTTTCATTTGATAATTTTTATTTTCAGTGTTTTAGTGCATATATAAAAATAATCATGATTGCTGTCAAAATATCATACATGTAGTTTTGAGTCAAATTCATCAGTCAGTCGTCTTATGTTCTGGTTGTCTAATGAAATATGTATGTATTAAATTTAGGCAGCCCTTTCCTTTTTTAGCTGTCTGGAGTACTGCTGAGAGTATAATTGTGTTACTTTACGATTTTTGTTTACTTGGCAGGTCAAGAAACTGACAAGTAACTTGGCTTTGGTGAAGGAAGCTATCAAAGGTGAATTATGATGTATAATTAAAGTTGCTCATGTTTTTGTTAAATGTATCATGTCATTTATTTGAATCAGCTTTGTTACAGGTAGCAGATAACTAATAGTGTTGAACTGGTTTTTGTCTAGATTCTCCAAATCTGCAGATAGATGACTCTGGTGATAAATTGCGTGCTAATGTCAAGAGATGTATTGTGATTCTACGGGAAATACCAGAATCAACTCCTATTGAGGTTGGGTTTGTTGCCACTCATGTAATGTATTTTTGGTTAATCACAAACAAATCGCTGTTGATTACAAGCTTGGGATTTGTATGGAAATACTGAATTTTATTGAATTTGTAAAATAAATTAGTGTTTAAAGCCTAGAAATGCTTGAAAAAAGGAGACATCTGCTAAAACCATATAAAAATACACATTCAAGTTTTATTTTTGCCACATAAGAAAAAGGGCTTTTGGTTACCTTTTAAGCACCTACTGTTTGATAGTCCATGATTTCATACTCCCTACCTCGGATGAAATTAGAAATATATCTGTTGTTAGAAAGTGGGTGACTACCATATTTTTATCTTGATGAATTTCAGCAACATTTTCTCTTTAGATGCATTTGTTAAAAATGAACCATAAAGTACCTACACCCAGGGTAAAAGTCCTGAAAACAGACTAACATAAGTATTATTTGTATGTTCTTAGAACTTTCAAAAAGCTTTGAAGTACTGTAGGCAGCTGCCCAAAAAAGTAGCCAGCTGTGAGTAAAAAAATACAATTCATGGCCTAAGAAATACAGTATGGGGGCATACCCTGGCACGAAAGTTTTATAATTTATTGTTTCTAAACAGAAGTTTTGTGTGTTTCCTGCAAACATTTTTTTATCTTACTTATGTCTGCAGTCTGCTTTCAAATTTCAAGAATTTCAGAGAGCAATTTCTTTTATAAACAGCATTTTGCTCAGTCTGTCAATAAGCTGACCCTGCTGACTGTGTAAAAAAGAAACTATAATGTCGTAAAACCTGAAGAGAAATGCATGTTTAAGTATTGGTCATTTGCTTTCCATTTTTCTGCCATGCCATTTTTCATTTTGTTTGATTGTGGAAGTGGAATTTGAGTCTGGAAATGATCTCGCTTTTTTGACACAAAATATTAGCAAGAGAAAGCAAGACTTCTAATAAGTTTATTTGCTGTTTGAAACCTGAAAATATTGTAGATTTAGAGTTCTTGGAATGATGATAGTGACCAAATTGGGTTCTTCAGGTAGATTTCAATACTTGGTTTTGAAAAGCAGCAGTCAAATTAGTGCCTTTTTGAAAGCTTGCAAATTTGGCCTTTTTGTTGACACGATTCTCCATTGTGTAGGCACTAAATTTTAGCATAGTAATCACATTGTGAAGATTGGTCCCTTATTTATAGTTGGTCATTGAGTAGTTTTTTATGTAAGTGTTTAATTTCATTTCTGCTAGGAGGTCCAAGGACTATTTTCTGGGGAAAATTGTCCAAAGTGGACAAGCTGTGAGTTTGCCCATAACAACTACTGGTATGTCACATTTGAATCAGACCAAGATGCGCAGAAGGTGAGAATTGCATTGTGACATTTTGCCAAGCAAGAATGCTTCAGGTCATGAACCATGTGGAAGAAATCTGAATTGTGAATGCATTCACATGTTTTGCAGCTTCCCTCATTTGTTTTTGTATTTCTTATTTCAATCTGTTAGGCCACACCAATTTATTTTCTTGTTTCTTAGATTTTTTTCAGAAAAAAATGGACCAAACAACCGAAAAAAAAAAAAGAATAAAAAAATGTTTTGACAAATACACTGCTGACCAAGGAAACTCTACAGAACAACATTTGACAACTGATTTTGACACTTTTCTAGTGAAGTTCAGTGTAGTTTTATCCACTTTTCCATAGCATCATGACCGTTTAGTGAAAAGTGCCAAGCTAACCAACAATCTTTGAAGCTCCAGTGTGCTACTTTGAACAGACAACAACAAAATATCAATCAAATGTACAACTCACAATGTTATACATGACTCGCAGTTCACATTTTAATTGGAACAAAACAAGCAGTCCCTGAATTTTCTTTCAAGTTTCGTAAACACACTGTGTTTGTGCATCAAAATGGAAGTATATGGCCCATGCATCAATAATTAACAGTTCGAGTTTCACCCTTGCACATTTATTCATTTCCTCGATTTGTTTTGGACATTCAGGGGCCCTTTGTCTTGGCCTCCTTTCCTTGAGCTCAGCAAGCAAACAGAGAGGCCCAGGCAGTGTTTTTTCCAGACCATGGCGCCTGTGGTGCTTCGCCACTCTGTAATTTCTGAGGCCGCTATACCTGCCAAGCTTCATGCATTTGGCGTGAAAGTCCCGCATTTTACTTTAACTTCACACAAAAATTTCCATACATTTTGTATAAGTTCACGCATTTTCGTTTCAGTTGCTCACCATACATTTCTTTAAATTGTTACTTACTCGAACTTGGCAGCTATGTGCCGTTCTGCTTTTTGCTCAAGTATGAAAAGTTAGTTAAATATCCATGTGATTTTTCATGCGAAAATCTGTATAAACACAGTATGAATGCACTCTCCAATGGCCTTGCATTTTTTTAAACCTTTCGAACGCAGCTCGCTCGTTAATTTTATTCAAACATGTTTGACGTTTGGCAAGAATAGCTAATCTTAGACTTGCCACAAGTCGACTCGCTAATATTTTTGGTAATGGCGCGATATATAGGCACGATAAAAAATTGAAGTGCCGAAGTCAAGAGCAAGTTTCAAAGTGCCAAAAACCGAGCGCACCAGAACCGGAAGAAATCGTGCGAAGGACTTTGTGTCTAAGCTGGTCTCCATTATTTATCTCTGTTAGCCCATCAGGAAGTTAGTCCAAATAGTTTTATTGCAGACCTCCAAGCTGTGACAAACGTTCAAGACATGCTTGATAAATTTTCAGCCGCTAGCCCCAAAATGAACTTTTCGAGGAATCCAAAGATCTTCATTTCCGGGAATTTTGTTGAAGTCAACCGCAAAATTCATTGCTGTTTTAACATTAAAATGTTCATGAATTTGACAGGTTGGTAAACATTTTTAAAAAACCAAAACCTTCTCAAGATTGTGTATTTCATTAGCCATTTGATTTTGACCAAAGATTTCATTTGTTGTGGAGTTTTAAATTGACTAAAATTTACAGTTGCTAAATGTGACAGACAATATTTTTGGAGAGTTTTGCATGCAAAATTACGTTGTTGTGGACAAATTGAAACCGCAAAGGTCAAGTTGTCTCACGTTCTCTGTAGACCAATCACAATGTTCAGATCTCACATGTGAAATATACATGTCTCCAAAAACAACTCGGCTGTTTATCATCTGGAAGTTTCTCGCGACGGTGGTTGTTTATTGCAATATAAACACAAACTGTAAAATGCAATGGAATGTTCAGCCTGCACACACACTTTACTGACCTAGTCAAAATATTTGTGTGTATTTACATCTATTTTTGATTCTGTTTTAAATTTCTCATCTCTTCAACTAACAGACAGATATAATGAATGTCTGCTGATGTACGTTTGCGGGTCGGTAGCTTTTTTTTTTTTGATTTCCCGAAAAAATAGACTGCCGATTCCAAGAAACAAGAGAATAAATTGGTGTGGCCTTAGCCTGGAATAATTAACCCTATAGTTGTAAGCTTACATGTACATATGTGTATAATATAGCATTAGTGTTTTTGTATGTTTTTCAGCTGTAAAGTGATATCTGCTTTGAAATAAAAATTAGTTTGGTGATACCATGTTTAAAGAATACAGTCATTGAGACAAAACATTAGCAGTTTATTTGTAATGGAGCATGGAAAGAGCTATAATCACATGAATAATTAAATGTCTGATGTCTGAATTCTTTTGGAATAAGAATTTTAATAAATAATTTTATTTGCAAACCAGCTGGTGTTACACATAAAAATTCATGAATGACGTAACTGAAAGTCCAATTTATTTGGTTTGACAGTCATCACATCTGGACACACACACACATACTTACAAATATTTTTTGCATGTACATGTAACCTGGTTGACTTGCAGTATTTAGGGGTTTTAGTTAAAATGTTCTCAATTTAACATTTACTGTCAGCCATTTAAGTACTAGTTGTAATTATGTAACACTTTCATGTGAATTTGGGCTTTCTGAATAAATTCGTAGTTTTTGATTGTTAGGCTGTGTTTTGACAGGCATACAGATATTTGAGAGAAGAAGTCAAGACCTTCAAAGGAAAACCTATTATGGTAAGTGCAAGTTGTTTTCTTCTGATAGTTATTGTGCAGTAATTTGTATCTTGTTTTTACCAAAAGTTGTGATACCAGTGAATGATAAAAATAATTTTCTGTTCAACAGGCAAGGATAAAAGCAAAACCAATGCACAGTTCTAATTACCTCCCCAAGAATGGCTTTCGACAACAGGTGTGGTATACTGAAATTGACAATTTGGAATGAAGGTGCTTTCTGTGTTTATTGGGAATATCCAAACACATTTATTTGGTAAACAACAGGTAGCTGTAAAACCTAGCCAATCAAATAGTAAAATTCTGTTGTTCCTAAATTATTTTCTCAGGCAGACACACCTGAGTTAAGACAACCTCGGAGAGATGGGGGTCAGGGGTGGATCTAGCGAAATTTGTGACTGGTGCACCAACAGTGATAATAACGAAGGGCTGAAGGGCCCAAGAAACGAGCAACCGTAGGCTGCGAGCATCTAGGGCAGTCCGGGGACATGCTCCCCCAGAAATTTTTTGAAATTTAGAGCCTCTAAAATGCATTCTGGTGCGTTTTGGATAGGTAGAATGCAAATTTTTATCAAGAAAAACAATACCATAATTTGGCCTGCATATTGAATTGACATTAAAGAGTAAAACTTAGGAAGTGTTTGTGAACATACATAGGATATGCATTCACTCAGCCTGTTGCTATTTTAGTTGCTGGTTTTGGATTGATTATAAAGGTTAAAAATTGAGACAATTTAAAATGCTTACCGGTATATAAGTATACGCT
The DNA here is from genome assembly GCA_027575125.1 of Umimayanthus parasiticus. Classification (NCBI taxonomy): domain Eukaryota; kingdom Metazoa; phylum Cnidaria; class Anthozoa; order Zoantharia; family Parazoanthidae; genus Umimayanthus; species Umimayanthus parasiticus. The sequence goes on along the minus strand of JAOBRH010411387.1, from coordinate 10,402 downwards.
GTTTTTAGTTAGTTTTATCTTTTCATGATATATGATCGGTTCTTGTTTATCCACTGTTAGATTATTTCACATAGTGTTATGGTAGTAGACTGCAAGCAGTCCCTATTTTTCCTCTTGAGATCGTCAGGCCGCGGAAACTGGTGCACTGGTGTTCATGATGTCTTTCCGTGGCTCGACGAACTCAAGAGGAAAACTAGGGACTGCTCGCAGTCTATATGGCAGCGATAATTTTCAACCATTGGGTGTTAAGGTGGGTTATTTTAACTAAGGGGCCTTTGTTGTTTGAGCGCTCAAGAAATGGTTAGTTCTAAAGTCAAGGGAGTAACATTTTCACCAACTCTATTGATTATCATCAGAAAGCAGACAATAGAGTTATCGTAAGCGGCAAGACGTAAGCAAGCTTTGCAATCTGCGTTTCAATTTGTCTGTTTGCAAACACTTCTCCTCGCTACAAATCGGACTTCCTCACATGATGCCATAATAAATACTAACTTACAAATTGTAAACTTCTGAATTTCAACACAGAAAGCATGACTATTTTGTCTTTTCTAAATTCTATACAAATAGTTGTGAACATTGAACTCTTTATTTATATGCATTCAGCTGCCTGTGCAGTACATTAATGTTGCAAAAGGTCATATGAAACCGATATCACGGTTTGTCACATAGAACACAAATTATTTCGCCTTACCTTTTGCATTATCTGCATCATTGAAGCGTGTTGCAACATATTTTATCAGATCCAGAATTAAAATAGCTGTCTCTATACTGGCAACTAAATCTTTTTGATCGCTCCCACATGATGATCTTGTACATTCTCAATGCATTCATTTATAGACTACACGGCTGGACGCGACAAGCTGTCTATCTCATCCAGTCTATTTATGTTCAGGTCTTTATATACTCAGTGACTAGTTTATGACTAGTGCACTGGCTCCAGCCAGGCAATCAGGAGTCACCTTTACTGGGAACAATAGCAGCGTTCACTAGTACACTGGAAATATTCATGAATTCTCGAGCTCACATGACACACATATGCTTGTATCGGTGTGACAAGACATAAAACAAGGAGGGAGGGGAAAACTATTGTTTAGAGGAGCAAAACTCAAAGATATCTCAAATATAAGCTTTCTAAAGCAGAAATATTGTTTTCAAGGGCCTAAAAATGATTGAATTAATATAGACCTGGACTTCTTTTCACATTTTTTAAAAAAATTTGACTAATTTCCGGAAACTAGTTGCACTAGTCTGCATCCAGCCCTGAGGGTGATCCATCGGGTGGTAGAGATTTCAGGTTGACCACTGATGAACAAATACACGCTTGTTATTATTTTGTCAGTTTGGATAATAAAAAATATTTAAATTATATGTGCTGAAGGAAAGAGCAAAATGCAAAAGTAGTGAGGCAAATTATTCAATTAAGTGAGCCCAGAACTACTGGTAGTCCTGTTAAACTATGTCCCCAGGGGTTCGACAGCTTCGCATGGCCTAACCATCTCAACTTCACTTTGCTCATCCAGTATTTAAAACTTTCCCCTCCCTGAACTGACTGCCCATTGGTCTCTGAGGATGATGGAACAAAAGTTTAATCTCTGACTTAATAATTTGAAGGTGTAACTACATGCATTTTATTATTTTGTACAATTAAAAGGTAAGATAGTGGCCATACCAGTCATGAACAGAAGCGCTTAAAATGTATCTCGGTCTTGGAAAATTAGCACTTTTTGTGGACACAATGGTTTTTATCAATTAACAAGACTTTCAATTAAATTGCATTTTGAGAATTATTTCAAACTATGGTCCTGTTGAGATATTGCTGCAAGAAATGCTGACAATATTTAATATTCGTTTCTGAACTTGTAGGTTGTAGTTGAGCACCAACAGCACCAGCCTCAGCCGCAGCAGCAGCCACAGCAGCCACAACAACAACAGCAAGCGCAGCAGATTTCTTTCAATCAACCCCGCCATTTTCAGTTTCCTCCTGCTCCTCCAGTTTATAATGGGCAGACAGTAAGATCTGTTTTGCATAGTTGCCATAAAATTGTCATAACATATGACTGTCCATACAAAAATCTATTTAAACACAGGGTGAATGTGAACTCATTTCAGCAATTAAAAACAAAAGAAAACATGCAGGTGCATCGGAAAGAACAAACACTGTGATTGCCTTCACAGCATTCGTATTCACACCTTGGTGTGTTTGCCTGTGTGAACAAACATAGTAATAGGTGTGTTCAAAATGAATGCAGCATTGTGTTTGAAAGGAACAGAGTGTTAGCTTCAAGCTTGCAGCAAACACTGAACTTCATTTTGATTTAGAACCATTGGTCACTGAACAAGATAATTTGACAGTGTCCATAATGTTCATGGGTGTATCATGTACTGTTAGCATCGTAAATGGTTGACCTTTGCATCAGCTATTGCCATCACTTGCATCAAGAGCAAGAAATTTCACTTAGTTGTGATCTTATGATGAACCTTGCCTTTCATTTCACTGTTTGAATTATTGCAATAAACAACTGCTGGGGGAAGCACCTACTAGATGATAAACAGCAAAAAAATCTGCAAAACTCTTCCTTTTCTTAGTCACAGGGTTTTTTAGACATGTATGTTTTGTGTGTGAGAATTAAACACTGTGATTGGTCTGCAGAGAACATGAGATGGCTTGACCATTGTGGTGTAAAGTTTGACCTTGCCAAGCTAAGTTGAACTCAAACTCAAAAGATGTTGTCTGTCAAGGCAATTTACATTCAGCTATTTGGTCAAAATCAAATGGTTACAACCATTAATTACTATTAAAGGCTAGTGAATACAAAATCTTGAGAAAGTTCTGGTTTTAAAATGTTTTCCAACCTGTCAAATTAATTAACCATAACTTGATGAGCATAACAGCAATCATTTTTCTAGTTGGATGAAAAATTATTTCACTGAAGAAATAACAAATCTTTTTTCACAAAACTTAAATTAGCTATCAGGGAAGCTAAGCAGACTTCTGTTGTCTCATCACCAGTTGCATTGTTCAACAACAAATCAAATGTTATTCATGGGTTTGTAAACACACTTTCAAATACTTATTTCTTTATAAAGAAAAGATGTTTTAAAAAATGATTATTGTAACTCTTGACTGCTTTCAAGGGAAAGCACTTGAAACATTCTGAAATTGAAAATCTGCTTTGTATTAGATGAGAAACTTGTAATGGATTTTCTAAAAAATCAGAAGTTGGTTTCGAGGTTGATGGCTGAATGTTTATGGAGCAATACATTCACCAACTTTTAATTGACATTTGTTACAGCTTCAAAGTCTGCAATGAAATTTGTGGTCTGCTTAATAAAGATAAACCATGGACAACTGCTTTTACCAAATGTCCAGCGTTGGGAAAATGAAGGTGCATTTGAGAGTGTGTTCACCAGTGTTCACTTCTAGGTGCGTTTGCCTGCCTTTATTGGCAAATGCACTATGTTCGAAATACATGTAAACATGTTTGCACTGGCACTACGTTTATGCACGTTTTCACATGAACAGTACATTTTCTTGAAATGAGCACCATAAATTGTTTAAAATGGTTTTGCATAGAACATTGGTGTAGTGACATTGTTATATTTTATGATGGAAATTTTTGTGTGTGCTTAGCCATTCCAGTACTTTCCTGGACCTGGCATGATGCAGACATGGCCTCCAGGACAGTTATTTGCCGAACCGCCAATGGTAAGTCTTAGTTGGGATAATAGACCTGTTTTTCATTTGAAATGTAATAATTATTAACTGCAGAATTATAAGAGGGGCTACAAAGAACCCAACTTTCTTTATTTCCTTTTGGATCCGAATTTGTATCTAGTAATTTGCAAGTTATATATTGTATTTAGTTAGTATATAGAAAATAATCTGACCACTGAATTAAATTTTTCTTACAGCCTCAAAACTTCCCAACAAATGGATTTGTGCCTGGTCTCAAACCAGGTGAGGCAGTATTAGCATTTTATGATTGTAAGTTGCAGATTTCCTGGTATCAGTGGAATGTTTTGATGAAGTCATGCTGTAATAATAATGAAAATCATAATTACTGTGTTTTAGCACTTACATTTGAACATATTCTATTTCATAATTATTTAATTTACAGATTTGTAAGTTTACAACTGAATCAGCCTGAAGGTTAACTAAAGCTTATTCATTTTGTGACCACTGCTCCTATATCATGATGGATTACTGCAATACTGTTGGCTGGTATTGTAAAAACTCTGTGTTTATCAGCCATTGAACTCCAATTGATTTTTATGTTTCCATGGTTACCCTTTAGGGCATCCAAATTCCCAGCTTTCTAGAGCATTTTTGCACAAAAATAAATTCTGGTCTGTAAATCCAGTTATTATTGATGTTTGCAAAATAAGGAGAACATTTAAGCAGTTACTTTAGACCTCTTACTGTTAGATTTTGCCGTCACCTAGATTTTCTGAAATTTTCCATCTGAGTCCGGTTGTACAAAGAGTGGATGAGTTTATCCAACGAATAAATCCCCATCCAGTGGATAAAATTTGTTTGTTGTCCAATTAAAACTTAATAACATGCTCTCACAGCAACGATGTGTTTGTATAATATATGTAGCGGGGGCAAAAATTATAAAGAGAAATGTCAAAAAACATCAATTTCAAATCTGTCCTAGAAATCCAACTTCACTCACAGCGAGAAATCTGATGGCACAACACTCTACATTCTCTACACAATATCTACACTGTATACTTTATTACCCAGGCTCCAACTGATGATGTGTAATGTACCACATACAACACTAATGACCTAGTTCAGTTGGTAGAGCATCCGCCCAGTGTTTGGAAGGTCATGGGGTTCAAACCCCATTTTATGTGTCAACCATTCCTTTAATTAAACATAATGAGTAATGCATGTGCAAAACATTGCGAAACGAAAAATATAAAAATAAGAGGCAGAACCAAAACCTAATTTTGGCCTCCTTCTGGGCTGAGTAAAAACAAAATGCCGGTCTTTTGTTATGATTTTGCCAACTGTTTTACAAGTCTTCATAACTATACAGTTAATTCAGTTGAGGCTCACCAATGAGAAGTATCAGTTTAGCATGAGAGTGCTATCTGCTAAACTGATCTTAACCCAATTTGTTTACTAGATTCTATAATTTCTTGCTTTGCCGGTGATGTAATTCAAGATAACATGCCTAACCCCAACACTATATAAATTATACATATATATATATATTCCCTTGGAACTTTCCCTTGCAGAAGTCACAGTTCTTGAATACAAGATTGTGAAATGTATTACTACTAAGCGGCCACCTGTTAAGTGGCCACCTATTAAGGGGGCGCCCTCCATTAAGCAGCCACTTTCCAAAGTCCTGATTTGTTTGTCTATTTAATATTTGACCTCTATTGAGCAACCAACCTCTTTTAAGCAGCCACTTTCCAAAGTCCTGATTTGTTTATTTATTTTATATTCGACTTCTGTTAAGTGGCCAACCTCTTATGCGGCCACTTTTCAAAGTCGTGAGAGTGGCTGCTTAATAGAGGTCGAAGTGTGTTTATGAATAAAGTTTCATCTTGCATGTACGGGTATAGTGTACCCCATAAATTAATACTATACAGCCACTGATTTCTAGTACAGTTCAATGTTTTTCCAACAAATCTTATTCAATTGAACCTGCAGTCATTCCCAGAACAAGGTTAGGGTTTCAGTTGATGGGTTCACATGATTTGTAAACGTGATAGATTGGATGAGAAAGTGAAAAGATCAATAATTTATTACTGAGAGACGATAAATGATAAGACTTAAAATGTATAACAGAATATTGTATTCAGGGATTGTGGCCACCAGCAAAACTCTTAGTTTGCTCTGTGCGTGATTAAGAAAGTGGCCTATTGCATTTATATGCCACAAGGTACATGTAAAGGTCGAGAATCCGCACCGCAACATACTCTAGATACCCTGTTGGCCAACACTCCACTGACACTTCACCAACACTTTCAAATTTCACTCATTTGTAAATATTATTTTAAGCCCTGTTTACATGGCACAAACTACTATTATAAACTCGGGTTCGATCCCGGAATGTGTTTACAATTACACAACACTTTTCTAAGCTAATCCGGGTTGAATGACAGTTAAACTGTGTTAACTTTAAGAACACTTGTTAGTTATTAGGATCTTGTTACATGTATTTTATTGTTTCCCCCATCAAAGTCCATCAAATCGCACAACTGATCACAACATGCCAACTGGTTCAGCATATTTTTCCCAAATTAAGTGAATATAAAAATGTATTATTTTCATTGAAGAAGTTTCAAGTTTAGGGGTGTAAACTTGGTCATAAAAAATTTGTTGCAATGTTGGTCAAGTTTTGCAGACCAAAAGAAACCATGTAAGGCTGATTCTCAAGTTTCGAGGTGGAAAAAAATCTAGTTAGGCCAATTCTCAAGTTTCGGAGTGGAAAAAAATCTATTTAGGCCGATTCTCAAGTTTCGGGGTGGAAAAAAAACCTGGTTACACCAATTCTCATTACGCTGTTACTTATTACGGGAGTTGTACTTGTGCCCGATAATATGAATCCCATCTATTTCGAAGCTTTTCTCGTTTCTCTTGATATCTCAAATAGCCCAGTTCTGGCCCCATTTTTTCTTCGCTCTTTTCTGTGCTCCTGGAAACTGGACTAGATTATGAATTATCAGGGTTCATCTGTAATAAATTGTTCGACATATTCCCAACAACACCAGCCAGACATAACCATACATACATGGTTTTGTTTCTCCTTATTTCTATGTTAAATATAACTGTTAAACAACTCCTTGGTTCTCAGGACAAACAAAATTGAGATTACTGTAATAGTTTTAATAAAAGAAAATGTAGAAAATTTTGACCTTCAAGTTAATTATTTACCTTAGGTAAGCATGTCTCATTTTGCTGGCATCATACGATCATATTGCTCTTTTTCTGTGGCTTGCAATTGATTTCTGAAGCATTCTCTGTTTCGCATTTCGTACCTTTATTGTTTCTAGCAATGTGGGACTAAGGGTAAATAATTTTAGAGTTTTGAGTGACAGATCAAACAGAATTTCTTATTTTCGGAAAGATAAAAACCGATTGAATTCAGGTAAAACCCTTTCAAAATACAGAAAGTTGATAATGGCGCGTCATTTAAGCGGTGTACAATATTTGGTCAATACAAGCAGAAGAAAATAATTGTCACTTCTCTTCATTCACACAAAAAACTTTAAACAGATATTTCTTGGAAGAAGTAAGAGAATTACTTCACCGGCACTTCACTGACACTCTGTCAACACTTCACCGACAGTTGGCCATCTGTTGCTGTGTTGGCTGACAGTTTGCCAACAAAACTGTTGGTGGTCGTCGGTCAGCTGACAATCGGCCGACAGGGTATCTGGAGTACGTTATGGTGCAGATTCTTTACCTTTACCATGCCACAGAATATTGCCATGTGGAGCTCACAAACTAGCCTTAATGTGAAAGAAAGGAACTTACCATTATTTTTTTTTCTGTAAGGAGAGTGGGGCAAGGGATTCTAGTAACATTCCAGAATCACTACATCTTGCATGTCACATCCAGTAGGTGTGGTTGGAATTATTTAAAGCAACTGACCAAGTGTTTACAAATTTTACTCTAACTTGTGTTTTTAACAGAACTGTGTTAACTGAAGAATATTGTTATTAACACTAATGGGAGAAGGGACTTTGTGGGAAGTCTTCAAAATACTATGGCAGCAGATATCAACAGTACATAATATTATGTATTTTGTTTGTTTATTGGTAAATATGGTGTAAGTTGTTGTTTCTGTTTACAGTTCAAACCCAGAATCCAATTCGTCATGGTTACCCAGGAAACAGAACAAGGTAAAATGTTATTGCCTCAGCATGTTTTTAAATAATTGTAATAATGCTGTAGAACAAAGACATTTGGAATAATTATACACACGGCGCTCAACTTTTATGGTCTCAGACGACTGGAATCTGTGTGGGACGACTAAGAGATAACAGCTTAGTCATCCGATGGATGATGGACAACTATAACTGTTCTCTTGACATGATTGTTTAATAGGATGAACATTGCTAGTAGACACAAACTATTTACTCTGTATCAGAGACAATTTCTTTAATCCCAAGGTTTTGATGTGATAAAACAACTACCATATTTACCCTTGTATAATGCGCACCCGTGTATAATGTGCACCCCTATTTTGAAGCCCATTTTCAGGAATAAAAGCGTTTCAATGTCAACTTGTTATTCTTGATGAAAAATAATTTTCTGGAAAAATTCAGCAGAAATGTAAAATCTAGCTCTACCTGCACGAAAATCAGTTACAGGAGTTGATGCAAATCATTAATTAAATGTTCTGTCTGCTCAATGATACATCAAGTTTTATGATGTTTTCTTCATTCTCTTCTGCTGTTTCGCTGCTGCACGATCGAATGTGATCCATTTGCACAATGCCTTAACATTTTTGTGAATGAGGAGTCCTGGAACTAGACTTGCTGGCCACGTGACAAGATTCAAGATGACACTGCAGAAAATATTTGCACGATCTTTTCTCTTTCAAATCTTTTCGCATTTGTTCAAAAAACCAAAAGATAAGTGAGTAGATCTTACTTTTACAAAGCCTAAAGGAAAAGTCTTCATGGAATTTACTTTGTCATCGAAATGCTCAAGAAAATGCAAAAGATCTTCAATTGTGATTGTAAACAAGTTGCATGACTGATGCCACTGATGGACGTGGACTGAAGTGATGTACAAAGCTAGACAAACTTTTTGTCTTGATTTATTTTAATTTACTGGTTGCATAAAATTGGGAGTTTGACTTTGCACTTTTTGTGAAAACAAAAGGTTCGGTGTATAATGCACATCTCGATTTTAAAGGCAAAATTTGTGAGAAAAAAGTGCACATTATACACGGGTAAATATGGTACACCAGCAAGGTCGTAGTAAATTTCTGCCTGTATTACCAGATTGAACAAAACAATTTGTTATGAGAAAACATAGAGAAAATAAATTACTTAAATATTGGTACTAGCTACAAAATACGAAAAAAACTGAAACCAAAACAAGTCCAATGTGGCCATGGAACTCCGATGACAGCAGGGATGATAAACAAGCACAGAACAATCATAAAAAAAAACAAGGAACAGACACACTGTTTTTGTTCCTTCTTTCTTTGCCATCTTGGTAAAACCAGGCATGAACGAAACCAGAACGAGTGCTTTGAGTGGTTGATAAGAAAAAAAAATCTCAGCAACATTCTTTGGTCTTCAGCTTCACATTCTGTTTTCATGAGAAAATGTTGAAGCAAGCACAAGAGCAAGCACAAGAAAAAGGAAAAGTTTGATCGGCTTCCATTTGTGCTTGCTTCATCACTTGTTCTTGTGTGTCAAGGCCGTTTTCATGGTGAAATATGAACTCATGCTCTTGCACTTGTTTCTGCACTTGTTTTTGCATCACTATTGAAATTATTCAAGACTAACTGTAATTAAAAAAACACAGGCTTGTTAAAGATTAGATTCCAGTTGAAACTTTTGAAGTTCAGTTTTTGGTCAGAAAACTTGCACGTGCTGGATTATTAAAGACTTGAACAGCGACATTCTCATGTCTTGGATGTGATATAATTTTCTCTTATTTTTCTTCATGTGTACAAGAAGGCCTCATTGCAGGTTAACTCAGTGGAAGTAGAACTGTCATTGTGAGATATTCAGAGGAAACAATCATCATAGTTTGGGATTTTAGACTTGCAAACAAGAAATTGAAGGCATGAAATTAAAAAGCAGAGTTTGAAGTCAAATCCAGTCAAATAGATATTTGCAGTAAGCAACGTGATGGTCAAATGAGCAGCTCAATGAGTGTTGTATGGTGAAACAGGAGAGAGTCAAAATAATGTCAAATTTCTGACAAGATAAAATATATGTTGACCAAGTGATAATTTGTTTGTTTCAAGAAGTACGAAAGCATTAAGTTTTATAAACACTCTGCAAAACAACATCTTTGGCGGGCAATTTTTTTTTAAATCACACTCCTCGGACTCCTCAGGCAAACGCCAAGACGATAACATAACATAACATAACATATCTTTATTGAAACTCCCATTGGCTGGGCTTTTCAGCTACAACACATCTATCTAAGTTAAAATAATCTGTCAATATATCTTACTATCTAATGCAAATTACTAATTGAAAAGCTATCTAAATTACATGTTTAAAAAGGCTATATAAATTACATGTTTAAGCTAGGATAATTGCAACACTGCGAAGGAGTAATGCATGAAATGCGTGAAATTATTAAGATGACAGTAAAATATTAATCAATTGGCGCTTGAAAACTTTGGGACATTTGGCAGTTCTTACATCGTAACTTAAGGAGTTCCACAGTTGAGTTCCACGATAA
>JAOBRH010411276.1:0-11089 GCA_027575125.1 Umimayanthus parasiticus | reverse complement strand
GTTTTTTGTAATCAAGACAAGTGGTCGTATTTGGGCAAGGTAGATGTATTCGGGCAAGGTGTTTGTATTAGGGCAAAAGTAGTTGTATTCAGGCAAAAGTTGTTGTATTCGGGCAAAATGGTTGTATTCCGTCATAAGTGGTTTTATTCGGGCAAAGTGTTTGTAATCAGGCAAAAGTTGTTGTATTCAGACAAAAGTGGTTCCATTGGGGCAAGGTGGTTGTATTCGGGTAAAGTGTTTGTATTCGGGCAATAGAGGTTGTATTCGGGCAAAGGTGGTTGTATTGGGGCAAAGTTAGTTGTATTCGGGCAAAAGTGGTTGTATTCGGGCAATGTGGTTGCATTCGGGTAAAATGGTTGTATTCGGGCAAAGTGGTTGTATTCGGGCGGAAGAGGTTGTACTCGGGCAAAAGTGGTTGTATTTTAGCAAAGTTGTTGTACTCGGGCAAAAGTGGTTGTTTTCGGGCAAAGTGGCTGTATTCGGGAAAAAGTGGTTTTAATCGGGCAAAACTGTTCTATTCGGGCAAAAATGGTTGGTTTCGGGCAAAAGTGGTATTATTCGGCAAAGTGGTTGTATTCGTGCAGAAGTGGTTGTATTCGGGCAAATGTGGTTGTATTCGGGCAAAAGTGGTTGTATTCGGGCAAAAGTGGTTGTGATCGCGCAAAGTGGTTATATTCTGACAAAAGTTGTTGTATTCCGGCAAAGTGGTTCTATTCGGGGAAAAGTGATTGTAATCGGCCAAAAGTTGTTGTATTCGGGCAAAAGTGTTTGATTTCGGGCAAAAGTTCTTTTAATAGGGCAAAGTGGTTGTATTCGGGCAAAAGTGATTGTATTTGTGCAAAGATGTTGTATTCGGGTAAAAGTTGTTGTATTCGGGCAAAAAATGTTGTATTCGGGCAAAAGTGATTTTTTCGGGCAAAGTGGTTGCAATCCGGCAGAAGTGGTTGTATTCGGTGAAAAGTGGTTGTAATCGGCCAAACGTGGTTGTATTCGGGCAAAAGTTGTTGATTTCGGGCAAAAGTTGTTGTAATAGGGCAAAGTGGTTGTATTCGGGCAAAAGTGGTTTTTTTCGAGCAAAGTGGTTGCAATCGGGAAAAAGTGGTTGTATTCGGGCAAAGTGGTTGTATTCGGGCAAAAGTTATTGTATTCCGGCAAAAGTGGTTGTATTCGGGCAAGGTGGTTGTTTTCAGGCAAATGTGGTTGTAATCGGGCAAAAATGGTTGGTTTCGGGCAAAATTGGTTGTATACCGGCTAAGTGGTTGTATTCGTGCAGAATGGGTTTTATTTGGGCAAAGGTGGTTGTATTTGGGTAAAAGTGGTTGTATTCGGGCAAAAGTTGTTGTATTCGGGCAAAGTGGTTGTATTCACACAAAAGTGGTTGTAATAGGGCAAGTTGGATGTATTCGGGAGAAAATGGTTGTAATCGAGCAAAGTTGGTGTTGTGGGACAAAAGTGGCGGTATTCGGGCGAAGTGGTTGTGTTCGGGCAAAAGTGCTTGTACTAGGGCAAAACTGGTTGTATTAGGGCGAAGTGGAAGTACTCGGGAAAAAGCGGCTGTATTCGTGTAAAATTTGTTGTATTCGAGCAAAAGTTGTTGTATTCGAGCAAAAGTGGTTGTATTCGGGCAAAGGTGCTTGTATTCGGGCAAAAGTGCTTGTACTAGGGCAAAACTGGTTGTATTAGGGCGAAGTGGATGTATTATGGAAAAGGTGGTTGTATTCGCGCTAAAGTGGTTGTAATCTGAAAAAATTGGTTGTATTCGGGAAATAGTTGTTTTAATCGAGTAAAGTGGTTTTTGATGGACAAGAGTGGTTGTATTCGGGCAAAGTGGTTGTGTTTGGGCAAAAGTAGTTGTAATCGGTAAAAAGCGGTTGTATTCGGGCCAAAGTTGTTGTATTCGAGCAAAGTGGTTGTATTCGGACGAAAGTGGTTGAATTCGGGAAAAAGATATTGTATTCGGGCAAAAGTGGTTGTACTAGGGCAAAACTGGTTGTATTAGGGCGAAGTGGTTGTTATCGAGTAAAGTGGTGGTATTCGGGATAAATGGTTGTATTCGTGCAAAGAAGTTGTATTCCGGCAAAAGTGGTTGTATTCGCGTAAAAGTAGTTGCATTCGGGCAAGGTGGCTGTATTCGGGCAAAAGTGGTATTATTCGGGGAAAAGTGGTTCTATTCGGGAAGAGTGGTTGTATTCGGGCAAAAGTAGTTGTTTTCGAGCAAAGTGGTTGCTACTCGGGCAAGGGTGGTTGTATTCAGGCAAAGTGGTTGTATTCGGGCAAAGTGGACGTATTCGGAAAAAAAGTGGTTCTATTCGGGAAAAAGCGGTTGTATTTGGGCAAAGTTGTTGTAATCGGGCAGAAAGAGTTGTATTCGTCAAAGTGGTTGTATTCTGGCAAAAGCTGTTGTATTCGGTCAAAACTTGTTGTATTCGCGCAAATTGGTTTTTATGGTCAAAAGTGGTTGTATTCGGTCATAGTGGTTGTGTTCCGGTAAAGTGGTTGTATTCGGGCAAAAGTGGTTGTATTAGGGCAAAAGTGGCTATATTCGGGCAAAGTGTTTGTAATCGGGTAAAAGTTGTTGTATTTTGGCAAAAGTGGTTGTATTAGGGCAAAAGTGGTTTTATTCGGGCAAAATGGTTGTATTTCGGCAAAAGTGGTTGTATTCAGGGAAAAAAGATTGTATTCGGAAAAAGTGGTTGTATTCGGGCAAAGTTGTTTTATTTGGACAAAAGTGGTTGTATTCGGGTGATGAGGTTGTATTCCGGCCAAATTGGTACTATTCAGGCAAAAAAGGTTGTATTCCGGCAAAAGTGGTTGTATTCATGCGAAAACAGGTTGTATTCGGGTAAAGTCGTTGTATTCGGGCAAAAGTGGTTGTATTCTGGCAAAAGTGGTTGTATTTCGGCAAAGTCGTTTTATTCGGACAAAAGTGGTTGTAGTCGGGTAATGAGGTTGTATTCCAGCAAAAATGGTATTATTCAGCCAAAAACGGTTGTATTCCGGGAAAAGTGATTGTATTCATGCAAAATGTTGTATTCGGGCAAAGTGGTTGTTTTTGGGAAAAAATGGTTGTAATTGGGCAAAAGCTGTTGTAATCGGGCAAAGTGGTTCTTTTCGGGAAAACTGGTTGTAATCGGGCAAAAGAGGTTGTGTTCGGGCAAAGTGGTTGTAATCGGGCAAGAGTGATTGTATTCTCGAAAAGTGGTTGTAAGAGGGAAAAAGTGTTTGTATTCGGGGAAAAGTGGTTCAATCAGGCAAAGTGGTTGTATTCGGGCAAAAGCGGTTTTATTCGGGCATAAGTCGTTGTATTCGGGCAAAGTGGTTGTATTCGGGCAAAGAGGTTGTATTCCTGGAAAGTTGGTTGTATTCGGGCAAAAAACGTTGTACTCGGGCAAAGTGGTTGTAGTCGGGCAGAAATGGTTGTATTCGTAAAAAGTGGTTGTATTCGCACAAAAGTCGTTGTATTCGGTAAAAGTGGTTTTATTAGGGCTATAGGGGCTGCATTCGGTCGAAAATGGTTGTATTCGGGCAAAAGTGGTTGTAGTCTGGCAAAAGAGGTTGTATTCGGGAAAAGATGTTGTATTCGGGAAAAAATGATTGTATTCGTGGAAAGGTGGTTGTATTCGGGCAAAAGTGGTTCTGTTCGAGCAAACTGCTTGTATTCGGGCAAAAGTAGTTATATTCTTGATGAGTTGTTGTACTCGGGCAAAACTGGTTGTATACGGCTAAGTGGTTGTATTCGAGAAATAGTGGTTGTATTCGTGCAAAAGTTGATATATTTCGGCAAATTGGTTGTGTTCGGGCAACAGTGGTTATATTCGGGCAAACTGCATGTATTCGGGCAAAAGTGGTTGCATTCGGGCAAAATTGGTTGTATTCGGGTAAATGTGGTTGCATTCGGGAAAGTGGTTGTATTCGAGCACAAGTAGTTTTATTCGGGCAAAAGTAGTTGTGCTCGGGCAAAACTGGTTGTGTTCGGGCCAAGTGGTTGTATTTTTACAAAAGTAGTGGTAAATGAGCAAAGTGGTTGTATTCGGGCAAAAGTTGTTTGTTTTGGGAAAAAGTGGTTGTATTTGGGCATGAGTTGTTGTATTCGGGCATATACCACCACTTTTGCCAAATTCCACCACGTTGCACGGAAAGAGCTAATTTTGCAGAATACAACCACTTTTATCCAAATACAACAACAATGCCCTAAAACAACCACTTTTGTCCGAATACAACCAATCTATTACAACTTATTTTGCACAAACAAAAGGAATTTTTCAGAATACAACTATTTTGCCCTAGTACAACCATTTCATCCCGATTTAAACCACTTAGCTCGAATGCAACCACTTTTTCACGAATACAACCACTTTTGCCTTAATACAACTACTTTTGCACGAATTGAACTACTTTAGTCCATATACAACAACTTTTGCCCAAATACAACCACTTTGCCCGAATACAACCACTTTTAAGCGAATACATCCACGTTGCCCGAATACAACAACTTTTGCCCTAATACAACCACTTTTGCCCGAATACAATCATTTTTGCCACTTTTACCCAAATACAACCTCTTTTTCCCGAATACAACCACTTTTGCCTGAATTCAGCAATTTTTCCTGAATAGAACCATTTTTGCCCAAGTATAACCACTTTTGCTCAAATACAACCACTTTACACGAATACAACCACTTTTGCCCGAATAAGACCACTTTACCGAATACAACCACTCTAGCCAGAATACAACGACTTTGCCGAAATACAACTACTTTTGCCTGAATACAACCACTTTTGCCCGAATACAACCACTTTTCACGAATAAAACAACTTTTGCCCGAATACAACCACTTCTGCCCGAGTAAAACAATTTTTGCCCGCAAAGAACCAGTTTTGCCAGAAAACAACCAATTTTGTCAGAATACAACAACTTTGCACGAAGACAACAACTTTTGCAGGATAATAACCACTTTGTCCGAATACAACCACTTTTTCCCGAATACAACCACTTTTGCCCGAATACAACCACTTTTTCCCGAACACAACCCGCTTTCGTCAGAATACAACCACTTTGCCCGATTACAACCACTTTTGCTCGAATACAACTATTTTCCCCGAAAAAAACTTACCTTGCACAAATACAACGAACATTCCAGAAGACAACTATTTTGCCCGAATACAACCATTTCATCCCGAATTCAACCACTTTGCTCGAATGCAACCCATTTTTCACGAATACAACCACTTTTGACTGAATACAACCACTTTTCCCGAATATAACCACTTTTGCACGAATACAACCACTTCTGCCCGAATATAACCACTTTTGCTCGAATTCAACCACTTTGCCCAAATACAACCATTTTTCCCGAATACACCACTTTTGAACGAATACAACCACGTTACCCGAACACAACAACTTTTGCCCGAATACAACAACTTTCTCCCAAATACAACCACTTTTGCCCGAATACAACCCCTTTGCCCGAATACAAACACTTTTGCACAAATACAACGACTTCTCCACAATACAACCACTTTTGCCCGAATACAAGCACTTTTCCGAAATAAAACCATTTTTGACCAAGTACAACCACTTCTGCCAGAGTACAACAAATTTTGCCCGAAAACAGCCACTTTTGCCCGAATACAACCAGTTGTGCCCAAATACAACCATTTTGCCCGAACAGAACCACATTTGCACAAATACAACCACGTTGCCCGAATACAACATCTTTTGCCCGAATATAACAAATTTTGCCCAAATACCATCACTTTTCACGAATACAACCACTTTGCCCGACTACAAACACTTTTGCTCGAATACAACCACTTTGACGAATACAAACATTTTTGCACAAATACAACGACTTTTCGAAAATACAACCACTTTTGCTCGAATACAACAACTTTTGCCCGAGTACAACCACTTCGTCCAAATACAACCATTTTACCCGAAAACACTTTTGTCCGAATTCAACCACTCTGCCCGAATGCAACAATATTTGCCCGAATACAAGCACTTTTACCCGAATACAACCACTTCCCCGAATAGAACCACTTTTGCCCGAATACATTCACTTTGCCCGAATACAACAACTTTTTCCCAAATAAAACAACTCTGCCCGAATACAACCGCTCTTGCTACGATACAACCACTTTGCCCAAATACAATCACCTTTGAACGAGTACAACCTTTTTTCCAAAATACAAACACTTTTGCCCGAAATCAACCACTTTTGCCCGAATATAACCACCTTGCCCAATAACAAACACTTTTGCCCTAATACAACCACTTTGCCCGAATACAACCATTGTTGCCTGAATACAATCACCTTGCCCAAATTCAACCACTTTTGCCCGAAAACAACCACTTTGCCCGAATAAAACCACTTTTCCACGAATATAACCTCTTTTGCACGAAAACCACAACCTTGACCGAATACCACCACTTTTGCCCGAATACAACCACTTCTGCCCGAGTACAACAACTTTTGCTCGAAAAAAACCACTTTTGCCCGAATTCAACGACCTTTTGCCCGAATACAACAACACTGCCCGAGTACAACGTTTTTTCACGAATACAACAGCTTTGCCCGAACTTAACCACTTTTGCCCGAATACAACCACTTTTCCCAAATACAACCATTTTGCCCGAATAAAGCACTTTTGCACGAATACAACCACGTTGCCCGAACACAACAACTTTTGCACGAATAAAACCACCTTTCCCCGAAAACAACCACTTTTGCCCGAATACAACCACTTTGCCCTATTACAACCACTTTTGCTCGAATACAACCACTCTGCCCGAATACAAACACTTTTGCACAAATACAACGACTTCTTCACAATACAACCACTTTGCCCGATTACAACTTCTTTTCCCGAAGAAAACCACTTTTGACCGAATACAACCACTTCTGCCCGAGTACAACAACTTTTGCCCGAAAACAGCCCATTTTGCCCGAATACAACCACTTTTGCCCAAATACAACCATTTCTGCCCGAATACAACAACTTTTGCACGAATATAACCACGTTGCCCGAATACAAAAACTTTTGCACGAATATAACCACGTTGCCCGAATACAACATCTTTTGCCCGAATAGAACCACTCTTGCCCGAATACAACCACTTTTTCACGAATAAAAAAACTTTGCCCGACTCGAAACACTTTTGCTTGAATAGAACCAATTTGACGAATACAAAAACTTTTGCACAATTACAACGACTTCTCGACAATACAACCAATTTTGCCCGAATACAACACTTTTTCCCGAATAAAACAACTTTTGACCGAATACAACCACTTCTACCCGAGTACAAGAACTTTTGCTCGAAAACAACCACTTTTGACCGAATTCAACCACTTTTACCCGAATACAACCACACTGCCCGAATACAACTTTTCTGCACGAATACAACCACTTTGCCCGAATACAACCACTTTTGCCGAAATACAACCACTTTGCCCAAATACAACCATTTTACCCGAATACAACCACTTTTGCCCGAATACAAGCACTTTTGCCCGAATACAACCACTTTTTCGCGAATACAACCACTTTTGCCCGAATATAACCACTTCACCCCGAATACAACCACTTTTCCCGAATGCAACCGCTTTTTACCGATAACGACAGTTTACACGAATACACTTTTGTCCGAATAAAACCACTTCCCCGAATACCACCATTTTTGCCCGAATACATTCACTTTGCCCGAATACAACAACTTTTTCCCAAATAAAACAACTTTGCCCGAATACAACCACTTGGCCTGATTACAACTGCTTTTACTACAATACAAGCACTTTGCCCAAATACAACCACCTTTGAACGAGTACAACCATTTTTCCCGAATACAACCACTTTGCCCGATTACAACCGCTTTTGCTCGAATACAACCATTTTGCCCAAATACAACCACCTTTGAACGAATACAACCATTTTTGCCCGAATACAATAACTTTTGCCCAAATACTACCACTTTTTCCCCAATACAGTCAATTCTGCCCGAATATAACCACCTTGCCCCAATACAACAACTTTTGCGCGAATACAACAACTTTGCCCGAATACAAACACGTTTACCCGAGTACAACCACTTTACCCGAGTTAAACCACTTTTGCCTGAATACAACCACCTTTTCCCGAATACAATCACCTTGCCCAAATTCAACCACTTTTGCCCGAATACAACCTCTTTGCCCGAGTAAAACCACTTTTCCCCGAATATAACCTCTTTTGCACGAAAACCACAACCTTGACCGAATACCACCACTTTTGCTCGAATACAACCACTTCTGCCCGAGTACAACAACATTTGCCCGAAAACAACCACTTTTGCCCAAATTCAACCACTTTTGCCCGAATACAACCACACTGCCCGAAAATAACTTTTCTACACGAATACAACCACTTTGCCCGATTACAACCACTTTTCCCGAATGCAAACACTCAGCTCAAATACAACCACTCAGCCCAAATACAACCATTCTGCCCGAATACAACCACTTTTGCCTGAATACAACCACCTTTGCATGAATACAACAATTTTGCCCGAATACAACCACTTTGCCCGAACATAACCTTTTTTATCCCGAATACAACCACGTTTGCCTAATATAACCAAAAGTGGTTGTATTCTTGATAAGTGGTTGCATTGGGGCAAAGTTGTTGTATTCGGGCAAAAGTGATTGTAACCTTGCAAAGTGGTGGTATTTGGGAAAAGTGATTGTAATAAAGAAAAAGTGGTTGTATTCTGGCAATGTTGTTTTATTCGGTCATAGTGGTTGTATTCGGGCAAAGCGGATGTATTGGGGCAAAGGCAGTTCTATTCGGGAAAGAGTGGTTGTATTCGTTCAAATTGGTTGTATTCGGCAATAGTGTTTGTATTCGGGCAAAGTGGTTGTTTTCCGGCAGAGGTGGTTGTATTCGGGCGAAAGTAGTTGTATTCGGACAATGTGGTTGTATTAGGGCAGAAATGGTATTTCGGACAATGTGGTTCTATTTGGGCAAAAGTGCTTGTATTCGGGCAAAAGTGGTTGTAATAGGGCAAAATGGTTGTATTCGGGCAAAGTGGTTGAATTTCGGCAAAAGTGGTTGTATTTGGGAAAATGGTTGTGTTCGAGCAAAAGTGGTTGTAACCAAGCAAAAGTGGTTGTTTTCGGGCAAACTGGTTGTATTCAGGAAAAGGTGGTTGAATTCAACCAAACTGGTTGTAATCGGGCAAAAATGGTTCTTTTCGGGCAAAGTAGTTGTATTCGTGCAAATGTGGTTGTATTCGGGAAAAGGTGGTTGTATTCGGGCAAAGTGGTTGTATTCGGGCAGAAGCGGTTATATTTGGGCAAAAGTGGTTGTTTTCGTGCAAATTTGTTGTACTCGGGCATTGTGGTTCTGTTCGGGCAAAAGTGGTTGTTTTCGGGCAAAGTGGTTGTTTTCGGGCAAAGTGGTTGCTCTCGGACAAAAGTGCTTGTATTCGGGAAAAAAATTCCTTTATTCGGGTAAAATTGTTGTATGCTTGCAAAATGGTTGTATTCGGGCAAGGGTGGTTCTATTGGGGCAAAGTGGTTGTATTCGGGAAAAGTGTTTGTATTCGGCCAAAATGGTTTGTATACGCGCAAAGTTGTTGTGTTCGGGCAAAAGTGGTTGTATTCGGACAAAAATGGTTGTATTGGGGCAAAAGTTGCTGCATACGGGCAAAAAAGATGGTATTCGGGAAAAGTGGTTGTATTCGGGCAAAGTGGATGTTATCGAACAAATGTAGTTGTATCTGGGCAAAATGGTAGTATTTGAGCAAAAGAGGTTGTGTTCGGGCAAAAGTGCTTGTTTTCGGGCAAAGTGGTTGTAATCGGGCAAAAGTGGTTGTATATGGGCAAAAGTTGTTGTATTCGGGCAAAGTGGTTGTAATCGGGCAAAGTAGTTGTAATCTTGCAAAGTTGTTGTATTTGGGAAAAAGTGGTTGTATTAGGGCAAAGTGGTTGTATTCGTGGAAAGATGGCTGTATTCGGTCAATATGGTTGTATTCGGGCAAAATGAATGTAATCTTGCAAATTTGTTGTATTCGGATAAACTGGTTGCTTTCGGGCAAAAATGGTTTTATTCTTGCAAATTGGTTGTTTTCGGGCAAAAATGGTTGTATTCGAGCAAAGGTGTTGTATTCGAGCAAAGGTGTTGTTTTCGAGAAAGTGGTTGTATTCGGGCAAAAGTGGTTGTATTCGGGAAAAAGTGGTTGTATTGGGGAAAAAGTGTATGTCTTCGGGCGAAAGTGGTTATATTCGGGGAAAAGTGGTTGTATTCTGACAAAAGATTTTTTATTCAATCAAAAGTGGTTGTGTTCGGGCAAAGTAGTTTTTTTCGGGGAAAACTTTTTGTATTCGCGCAAAGTGGTTGTATTCGGGCAAGAAATGTTGTGTTCGGGCAAAGTTGTTGCATTCGGGCAAAAGTGGCTGTCTTCGGGCAAAAGTGGTTGTATTCGGGCAATGTGGTTGTCTTTGGGCAAGTGTGGTTTTAATCGGGCAAAAGTTGTTGTATTCGAAAAAAAATGTTTGTGTTCCGGTATGGTGGTTCTTTTCGGGCGAAAATGATTATACTAGGGCAAAAGTGGTTGTATTCCGGCAATAGATGTTGTTTTCTGGCAAAAGTGGTTGTATTCTGGCCGAAGTGGTTGTATTCGGGCAAAAAAGATGTATTCTTGCGAAAGTGATTATACTCTTGAAAAGTGGTTCTACTGGGGAAAAAGTAGTTGTATTTAGGCAAAAGGGGTTTTATTCGGGGAAGGTGGTTGTTTTCGGACAAAAGTGGTTGTAATCGAGCAAAGTGGTTGTATTAAGTCAAATTTGGCTGTATTCGGAAAAAGTGTTTGTATTCGGGCAAAGTTGTTGTATTTGGGCAAAAGTGGTTCTATTTGGGCAAAAGTGGTTTGTTAGTGCTAAAGTGGTTGTAATTTTTTTCAGGCTTCTCTTTCGCAATTGCTTAAATTGCGTATCCACCGCAAAGATCTTTCATGACGTCATTTACTTATAACCGCGGTACAAACCCAGTCACTATAATGTTGTATTACCCTTAGTGGCATGATGGACCCACTAAAATTGACCTG
>JAOBRH010411165.1:0-11089 GCA_027575125.1 Umimayanthus parasiticus | reverse complement strand
TTTAGAGTTTGAAATTGAAAAGTTCGGGAGAAATCGTCGAAAAACCTGATTTTGCTCACTCATTCACTGTAATTTTTTGTCCTGATTACCCATCATGCCCCTACAAGCGTGAAGGGGTCTATTGTAATAACTACATCAACACTAAATCATTTCTGGTTTTAAGAATTCGTTCATTAGCTACAATAGATCTTCGCCGTAATATGTGTGCACGTTAGTTTCGGACGATTGTGCGTTTTGGGTTATGACGTCGGTGGCTTTACATGTCACATCAAATGTACTAATACCAGATCATCCTCTACCGAAACTCTCCGAAAGTAGTTTTCATTGCTTCCCTGTTTGATTTAGCGGAGACTTCAAAAGAACGTAAACTCGACGTGGTCATATGACTGGCAGGATACAGAATTGGGAATTATATTTGAAAGTTGATTTCAGTAATTACTTTGTCGTTTGATGTGCAGTAAACGGCAAGACTAAAAGCAAGGAAGTATTTTCTACTTTGTACATTCTTATTCAAATGTAGAGTCAATTAAAACTGTTTTATTGAAAACACATTCAACGCAAGTACAATAAAAACGTATCTGTGGCAGACATGCACATGCAATAGAAGATATGAATTGTGCTAAAAGCTTAGGTCGTATAGGTTGAGGAAGGCGTACAAACTGGAAGTTTCAGTGCCGTTTATCGTTCGATGAATACTCTAATCTGTAGCAATGGAAACAGGTTCTCCTGAAAAAATCTGCTTTTAATATAAAAGAAAATAAGAAAATGTTCGAGTGTGATGCAAATTGGCGGGACGTACTGTATTGTTGCCTTGTGTGTGACATATTGAATGAATCTACACGATGTGACATCGAACACGGTGTATTTTGTGAAAGAAGAAAAATATAACTGTTCGCCTATGAAACTCCAGCGTAATAGCGTTGATATTGGGATCTTGGAAAGACGACGTGTCTTTGATCGATTCAGTAAAAAAGTCATCAGTCATTCGTAAGAAGAGACGGCCTTTATCATGCTTATTAGTGCGCTCAATAACCGCCAAACAAAAGCACGAAACGTTAAGAACAGAATGTTGTTCCCGTTCACTTCAAATGCATTGAAACACAGACACTGTTGTATTCCATTGAAGATCCAAGGAGTTCTAAACTGTTTCTTGGCTTACGGTCCATATCTTGCACACTTTTGACAGAATCATCAATAATGTCTCCTAGGTTTGTAATCATCGAGATCTGTTTGGAGAGGTCATAAAACATCAACAGTGCATGTTGATCACCGGGAGGGAGTGCATGCATGCAAGCCTAAGAAATGTGTTGAATGCTTGTTGTTGGGTCAGCCTCAGTCATTTGTGAATGATGTAAACACAGAGGTCAAAGTAAATAGTCAAATCCCCGCCTAGTCTACTCAGTACCCGTTAGAGAGTTGAAACAGAATCACGCAACCCCGAAGTTTTGTTGGCCCCTTGTAGTTGCTTGTAGTTTTTCTTTGCAGTCTCTTTACAGTTTCCTTCGAAGACACGAAAATATTCTTGAACACAGTATTTTTCAAAGGGAGGTGACTTTTATAAGGGGGGGGGGGTGACTATTCACCCGTTCCACCCCCTGGATCCGCCCTTGCATTGCTCATTGATTGTTTACTCCGAAAGGCAATGCAGACTGCAGTATTGCTGCGTTGATTCAGAGTTGCTGACTTCATACATTTCATGGAGTATTCTGCTTCATGATTTGTCAACGCTTATGTATTTTTAATACTTTTCAAAACAGGTGAACTCCACTTGGATATGAGTACCACACAAGCGAAATTATCAAGTTGAGGAAAATAAAAATAGAAATATATGGCAATCGTTCTAGTCATGCTGTTGTGTTGTAAAGTTGTTAGTCTTATATGACTTCGAGCCCGAGGGCGCTAGCTCACATTTCATATTACTGATGTCCTGCATAGTCGGAAAAAGTGCTTTAGCACTTTAATTTGTTCTAGGCTTGATTTTTGTAGAAGCTTTTTCATTTTTCCCTTTGCTTATGAAAAGAACTGCATGTGAACCTTGCTTTGTTCATTTTTTGTTTTTCGATCAACGCAATGCATAATTTGTATTGGCCGACGATCAAGAGCCGGAATTTAAAGATTGTTCTAGTATAGCTTGCTCACAGATTCCCCCTTCACCAGTCTCGCATATTTCAGAATTTTGAAGAAAGCTTAATGGTTGTACTGATTGTCAGTTTTACTAGTTTTTGTTAAGAAACAATTAACCTTTATTTTAAGAATAATTAAGTTAAAACTTTTTTATTGTTTACTATTCTTCCGTTGAATTTTTTTTCTTACCAATCCCAGCAGCATACGTTGATGAGGATGCACAAAAGGGCGTCGATTCCCCATTTCTTTTGAGTTTCTAACGTGTCTGTGCGGTTTAACGAATTTCTTAACCTTTTTTTGTTTTTGAAAGTTGCGAGCTTGCATTTGTAATTATGGGCAACAGACTGAGCGAAAGAGCAAAGAAACAGTGAGAACCATTTTCCCAAAATCCTTCGACCCAAAAAGTTAAAGATATACACCATACATGACACTAGTTTTTCTCAAGTGTTAGGTTACACCGGACAGCAACCTCTAATCCTTATTTTCATGAACTCCAGAACTTCCGGAGTCGCTTGCTGAAATTGTCCTAGTGATGTATAACAAGCCTTTTGGATCGGAGTTGATTGCCTTTTGCTGGTTTCTCTATTTAGGCGGCTAGCGCTGTCTAACTTACGTTTGATCCTGAGTCGATTTCTGTCGTTATTAGAATGAACCCTCCCGGTTATTATATCCCATTCTGTATGCTTTCAGTGGCAACCTGAACAAGGCGAATGTAAAATATATCAACGGTCTTCGCTTAACTGACACGATACAGGATTATGTGGCCGGTTCTTAATTATTGGCTGCTTTTCTTCTGACTGTGGTTTAAACTTGGTTCTATTTTTGAAAAAACACCTGGCATGGACTTTTTGCGCGATTTAGTGATTCAAAATAGAACCCGCCTCTGCCTTGCCAAGTGTCTGTCTTGCTCAAAGAAGCAACAATCCTAAATTGGGAAGAAGTGAGGTAAATAAACATAGAGATGTTTTACAGATGAAAAAGTTATCAAGAAATGGAGGCGATTAAGAATGCAGGTGCTGGTCCTCAGATATTGTACGTATTTAGTTTGTCCAATTCATACCAATACCACTTTTTAATTCTAACTTAATTAAAAATTCTCAAAACGTAGACTTTTGCTTAAAACATCAAACATCGACTTTTCCCCATAATTGTTTTCTTATCTTGGAAAACCAAAACAACTTGCCAGATATGGTTGTGTGTTTTATGACGTAGATCTGGAACGAAAGTGTAGGCAAATATTAAATTTGAATATTTAAGAGAGAAACCCCCAAACACCACGCAGCTCCCTGCCATCACATGAAGCAGGGACAAATGGAAAATAACTAGAGACTAGAAGTAGATATGAAACGAGACGATTACTGACATATGATACTGATGATAGTATATCGTATCGTATATCAAATGGTTTCATATGAAGCCGGAAAGAAAAAAGTAGA
Source organism: Umimayanthus parasiticus (assembly GCA_027575125.1). Lineage (NCBI taxonomy): Eukaryota > Metazoa > Cnidaria > Anthozoa > Zoantharia > Parazoanthidae > Umimayanthus > Umimayanthus parasiticus. The sequence goes on along the minus strand of JAOBRH010411165.1, from coordinate 7,529 downwards.
GAGTTGCATTACATGTTTTGAAAATACTAAAACTTATTACAAATATATTAATATTATTATTACTGATAATAATGATGCATGATGATAATAATAATGATAACAAGAATAATATTAGTAATTGTTTGACGAATATATACGACTGTTTCAAAAATGAGCGTTTGGATCTGTTTTGTTTTCATAAAGGTTGGCTGAAAAATTATTGTTAATGTTGTAGTTACTATTGGAACATTGTGGTACTGAAAACACTGGAAAGTTTGCGTGTTGGGGCATCTATTATACTGTACTTATGGTTTCAGTTTAGTTGTAAAAACATTTCTAGTTTGTAGGAAAACTAGATTGTACTCTAGCTGTATACGTACTGTTTTTGTCTGTGCTGGCTGGACTCGGTACACTCGAGGGAGCACCTGCGTTTTGAAAGGATTTGAACACTACTTGCTAGCCCATTGAGACACGCAAAATATACGTTTTAAGAACTATTTTTGTTGTTTTTGTTATCTAATCTATGCGTAGGCGAGCAAGCCAGCCTAGCGGCTGAACTAGCGACTAAGGAGCGACAGGCTAACATTTTGGTGTTGTGCAGACCCTTTCTACCAGAAGATGCCCTCTATACATGTGCAGACACTAAACTTTGGGTTTTGTTAGTTTTTTGGTGCTCTTGCAACGTGCAGTGTCGCCGGACAGGGTTATGTTGATTTCCTTTCGGCTTCATATTCTTCTAGTTCTTCCTATGGTATAAGCCTTGAGTGCAAATAAGACATTGTTGTGTGCAACACCAAACCTTGGAGAAACCGTGATAAAATATCTGAGCAAGGAAGTTGAAAGTTCTGTCATATGTTTGTATGAGATGTTTCGAACTGTGTTTTCCTTTACAGTCTAGACTATAAACGAGAAATTATAATTTCAAACTTGAAAGTGTTTCCTCAATTATTAACTGACGTCACAAGCGTGGGATGTCATTTTAGTTCAAACACACGAACACCTGCTCTGCGCGGTCGTGTTTAGTTTTACCCGCCATATAGAGGCAATTCCTAGCAAACACACGTAGACAGCTCATATTAGGTAAAGCAAACAAAGGTAACGCCAAAACGGTAAGTTATTCCGGTCACGTGCCCTGTCTGTGGTCTTATTTTCTTTCATTATTTAAAACTACAATGATACAACACATGGAGAACAATAAAACAAGGCGCACGAAGATATGGAATTTTATGTTGGAGTGTTAATCGATATCGATTTTGAACACAAGAAGATAAGTTCGTTTTTCCAAGCGCCCATGTGTTGTTCTACCTTGTTGTATATACAACAAACAAACGGGCTAGCGATGTAAAACGACTGCAGGCTGCAAAGGCGATATACTGTCATAGTAACATAAGTCACAGATCGACTGTTAATGTATGTAACTAGAAATATCGTATCTGGGTATACGTGTGTTTAGATGCGATGTTTTCTCGATTGCCGAACTCCCTTTAAACACGAGGTTCAGGTGTAAAAAGGGTGGCCCCGGGGGTTTCACACGTTCTGTTGTCATTCAGCCGTCGTTAAATCAACATCTCATCTTCTGCGATTTTACGCTTCACCGATTTGTTACTTGTCTCTCACAGCACGAAATTCAAAATGAAACATCAAAGTTCTAAGTTTCATTACCTCCTTACTAGCTTTCGCTAGAGACAGGAAAAATAATAATATTTACAATAATAATGATATATTGTTAATAAATATTGCCTTACAATATCGAAGTTGGAGCTTTCAAGATAACCAAAAGTTACAAAACAACGCTAGCAGTCATTACACAACCACTATCTTTGCACTGTGTATTTATTTCTTACAATATGAAACCCCACTCTTTAGAATTCATGTATTTAGAACAAGTAGTTTGCATGATGCGGTTTTGCTGTTACCATTAATTTCTTTTTACAGAAAGATGGCTGGATTCGAGAGTCTGGAGAGTTTCTACAAATGGAACAGTTGTTGTAACTACATGCATAACGTGAGTAGAGTATGTGGGCCCCGTTTTGTTGGAGGAGGGAGGGGGCATGGGGGCTACTTTCTAGTCTGGAGAGTTTCTACAAATGGAACAGTTGTTGTACTGACTAGCTACCTGCACAACTTGAACAGAGTATGTGAACCCTAGTTGTTGTTGGAGTTTTTTTTGGGGGGGGGGAGACACTACGCTCTATCCTAGAGTTTCAATTCTACAGATGGACCGGTTATGTAGAGAACGTGGACCCTTGCTTTGTCTTGCATTACTTTACTCTGTAACTTGCTTTCAATTTGGCCAGTTTGACCGGTCCGACCTGTCAGTTCTAAATGGAACGCACGAGTTATCAGAACTGGTTCTGGCAAGATTGGCCCTGCTCATGGATCAGAGCCGCTCAGTTCTCCCGCTCCGGTCCTTCAAAGCGCGCGAATTCGCATAGCTGTGGTGAGAAAAATGTACGCGCGTGGCTTGGATCTTTCCATTCCAACTGGCCAAAACCAGTTCTTTTCGGACGGCCAGACCGGACGTATGGAAAGCAACCTTTGCTTAGTAATGAGACCACTTTGTTAATGGTAATTGTTGCTTGTTTCAGTCCACTCAGGATGCAAAGATGTTGCCCTAGCTGAGCTCGACCACGTTTTGTCCAATGTTTTCAGCAAAATTTTCTCATTTTGCACTCTGAGTCAACTGTGAGTGACAAGCTAGGGTCACTTTCATCAGACCGCTAGCTGATGGAACTATTTTAAAGTACTTTGTAGATGAACACGAAACAGAAAGGACTTATTTCTTACTGAAATATGTTTTGATGACCAGAGTGAAATCAAGTTAAGACGTAAAACAGGTGAAAAGTGGTCTGCCCTAAACCCTTGGTGCGGATCGTTGATCGTTGCCGAGATTCAGTTACCGATCGTGAGTATGTTATCACTTGATATTTCTGTAGGTCAAGCTGCCAGTTCTGATGTTGAACGCACGCGACGATCCGTTGGTATCAAAGCGGCTTTTTAGCACGCCCAGAGAACATGTCCGTGAGTATTGCATACTACTCATGCCCTTACTACAACTCAGAGCTTGGTAATGTCATTGCTGTGTAACGCCGTTGATATATATCCTTAGTTACACGTAGGTTTTGGTTGACAGATATCTGGACCAGGCAACAGTTGCGCGGGACGTTCGCATAGTGTAGATCATACCGTAAAAGTTCTATTAATCCCCGCCCCGTGGCCTTCTGATGGGGGAGAGGTCTTATTATAGAGGGGGCCCATTTCAATAGTACTCTCAGGTTCAAAATAAACGGGAGGAGACGTTTATTTTTCTTGATTTGTGCAGACCCCCCCCCGGAGCTTATTTTGACCCCCTTCCCGTCTATAAGTTTCTCGAATTTCATGAGTGATAACAAAGAAGTTCATAGATATATCATAGACGGTTGGTGTTTGGTTACTGTAAGCGGCGCGGCTCCTTAATATGCTAGAAATTCCGATGTTGAGCGAAGTTAATAAATTGTTTAAGAATAATCCTAATTTCGTTTCTTCTCTTTTATATTTTGGTCCCAACCCACCGTTTATTTTGACCCCCCGTTTAATAATTTTTCAAAATCTCTGAAGCCCCCCGGTTATTATAAACCTAAGAGTAATTTAGTAATTTAGTAATAGTAATAGTAGTAGTAATAGTAATAGTAATAGTAATAGTAATAGTAATAGTAATAGTAATAGTAATAATAATAATAAGGTAATAATGTATATCTAAATTGATAAAACTACATATCAAAAGTTACAATGTATATGAGAATATTTAACAATTATTCTCTGAAATCGAGGAGAATAGTGGCAGAATAGCATGGAGATGAATATTCTAAAAGCGTAATTTGCATGAAACTTATAGTTTGCACAAAGATGGCGGCTCTGCAAACGAACTTTGAAGATTTCATAAAAAAATTGGCAATATTCAACAATGTCCGTTAAAGCTGACTGGACAAAGCTGTTGTTAAATTAAGTAGTACCGTGAAGGTAGTTGCAGTTTACTTGACATTGAAAGTGAAGGAACAATTTGCGATGTTTCTTCCGGAAATCATGCCAAGTGCTTGCTGTTGGAAATCACAATCATTTTTATGTTATCCGTTGTCACTCACTCACTCACTCGCTCACTGACTCCGCTGTTAGTTCGATTTGTAGCCGCTGGTTATGCAGTGCGGGCTCCATTTAAATTTTCAACCCAAGTCGATATGTAATGTTTCCAAGGTACGGTCCAAACATCATTTTGGATTCATATTTTCCTGTGAAAACTTAACAAACATTGGCCAACTATCCCGCTGCTGTGAATGCTAACCATGAGATATTTTAGATCAAGAGTGAGAGCATCTATGCGATGCGAGTAGGAAAAATAACGGAGCAGGAGCTTGTAGCTATAATTAGAAAATGTTTGATTCAACTTCAAGCCGCCAAGAAAACCAGGCAAAAAACTATCCTACCGGTAGGATTCAGATGATGACGCTTGAAACAGCGGAAGAAAACAGCGAAGTTGAACAAAACTGGAACACATTTCGAGAATTACACATTCAAACAGCCAAGAGAGTACTGGGGTTATGCAAGAGGAAGAACAAGCCTTTTATTTCCAGTAAAACACTAGAAAGAATCGAAGAGAGGAATTTAAAAGAAAGGAAAAATTGGCACGGCAAAATCCGAGCGCATCAAGAAGAAACTACAAGAGGAATATCGATCAAAAGCCAGGAAGATAAGAGCTTGGCACGCAGAGCTAGAGGTAAACGTAAATTTGTAGATGAACAAGCTGCAGAGGCGGAGGCGATCTGGAAACACTGTGCACGATAACAAAACAGCTCAGCAAAGAACACAAACCACAAGATCTTACTGTAGAAGATAAATCCGGCAATCGACTTACTTCAGAAGAGAGCAAACTGAAAGGATGGGCAGAACACTTCCAGGAAGTGCTAACTTACTGCGACTCTCCAGATACCATTGTCTCAGAACCTGACGTACCAGTTGAGGAAATAGGCGAAATATCTTAGCTACAGAATAAATCAGGAAAGACGAAATTAAAGTAGCACTGAAATGAGTCAAGAACAACAAAGCTCCAGGAATCGACAACATAACTGGAGAGTTCCTAAAAGAAGATCCCGAAAACACTGTCAATGAACTTGAGACGCTTTTTAACAAAATCTGGGAGAAAGAAGACAGACCGGCCGAGCGGACCAAGAGAGTGGCTAGTAAATTGATTAAAAAAGGAACCCCCTTTCTGGTTGTAAAAATTGTTGGGGAATCACATTACTATCAGTAGCAAGTAAGATTTTCGGAAGAGTTGTCATTGAATGACTGAAAAGCGGAGTCAATAAGAGATTGCGCAAAGAACAAGATGCATACCGGAGAGGGCAATTTTTTTTTACCCCCACTTTAAGATGGCGTACGCTTACTAGAACTGCAACATTGCTCAAACTTAGACTCGTACTTAGAAAAATTTCAAGAAAAAATAGAAGTTAAAAAACCCGAACAAAGGTGGGCATGACGAGACTCAAACGTAGGACCTCATATACTAACCAATCATTTTACTGCCAACATTTTATTGTATGCCTATCCAAAGTCCTTACAAAAGTATCCTGGCCCCAACTTTTACCCTAACTAACCATAGATAACCATTAACAACCATCAATAGCCCTATGATATGACTTTACGAATAATAAATGAGCCGTGACAGTCCGCCATCTTGAAATGGCCTAAAAAAAATCGCCCGGAGAGGAAGAAGAACAAGCGGGCACGCTTTTGTTCTAAGAAACATAATCGGATAAGCTGTAGAATGGCAAACCTCTTTATACTTGAACTTCGTCGATTTCAGAAGAGCCTTTGCCAGCATACACCGAGAGAGTAATAGGAATATCATGACTGTGAAGTGGTATGGATTCCAAACAAGTTCATTCGAATAATCAAACTCCTATACACAAACACACAGTGCTGCGTATCAGACGGCGGATGCAATTCGGAATGTTTTAATGTTGGTACTGCTGTCGAACAGGGATGCGTTATGGCAGGATTCCTATTTATTCTTGTGATTGATTCCATCATGCGGAAGACAACCGATGGAACAAGAACCGGCGATTAAAACTTACCACTTGTTTTTTAAGACCTAGATTTTGCTGATGACGGTGTCCTTATTATTAGCACAGAGGAGTACGTACAAGACAATACCACTGTCATGAACGAAATAACCGAAACAACAGGTTTTGAAGACAAGCAGAGAATAGACCAAAGTGCTTCGTACCAACAGCAAGAAAGAGCCACTCCTCCTTGATGGCCAACCCATAGAGGACGTCGACGGATTCGGATACTTGGATCAATCATCAGTAAAGAAGAAAGCACAATCCACTTTCATTCTACTTGGACCAATCTGGAAATATAAAGAGCAAAATCAAAATTTTCCGAAGCAATGTAAGAGCTGTTCTATTATACAGTTCAGAGAGCTGGAGGATGACAGAAGCAGACTTATCAATGTTGAGAGGTTTCGATAATAAATGCTTGGCGAAGAATACAAATCTTTTGGCCAAATATAATTTCAAACAACGATCTAGAAAAGATTACATGAAATCAACAAATAGATCAAAGAGATCAAGAAAAGGAGATTTCATTTCATTTCATTTTATTGTTTGCCAAGAAAGATATACAAAATGAAAAGAGAGAGATAAATTCTTAACAAGGAGTCCCCTAGAAGCCACTGGCTTTTTCAAGAGGGGAGCTCCGCGTAGTATTAATTTAGATCTTGTACAGTTTGTTTAAAAGGGAGTCACGGGCGTGCGAGTTTTAAAAACTAGATAGTTAATAAGAAGGTTTTCAAAGCTTTCTGAAAAGAGAGAATATTTGATAAATCAGTTATTGAACGAGGGAGAGCATTCCATATCTTTGGACCTTGATATAAAATCGTAAATTTTTTACTATTAGTTCGACAACTATGAGGGCGGAGGTTTGATGCGGACCTAGTATTATAAGAATGAAAATCAGAGCCGTAAGAAAATAGTGAAGGGAAAAGTGATGGAAGTAAACGATTTTGGTGCATATACACAAATTTAGCCACATGAAATGAATTGATCTGAAAAATGTCTAAGACCTCTAGTCTGTTGAAACGTTGGGCAGAATGTGCTAAAAAATCTGAATGAGTTATTGCTCGCACAGCCCGGATACCTATAAGTAATTCCGACATATTTGGATATATTTTTACAAATTTGGTTGATGTACATGGATAGAACATATTCTTCGTATGGATACAGATGACAACCCACAAATAGCTCTTACTTGGATCCCAGAAGGGGAACGCCGCAGGGAACGACCTAGAGAAACAGGCGGAGAACAGCCTGCAAAGAAGAAGGAGATATGGGGCGACCGGGATTCCTGGCACCAATCAGAGCACCGAGCTAAAGACAGAGCGGGCTGGAGAGCAGACGTTACGGCGCTATGTGCCCTACGGCACGAACTGACAGAATGATTCAATTCAATTCAATTCAATTCTTTATTTGCACTATTCATTTTACAGATAAAATAGAGAAAATAACATAAATTTG
>JAOBRH010411054.1:0-11089 GCA_027575125.1 Umimayanthus parasiticus | reverse complement strand
TGTGTTCTATTACCCGTGGTTCCACTGAGTAGCATTTTCAGCATGCTGTAAACAAACAAACAAACAAACAAACAAACAAACAAACAAACGGGTGATCTTTTAATCACCAGAAAACCTACGTTTTACTCAATATTGCTCAGTTGTTATTATGATTTCTGTTTTTTAAGAAGTTCAGGACCTTTGCCAAACAATACGCATGTTTTAAACCAGTTGTGAAAGCTACCTCAGTGACAAAGTTTCCTTATTAAAGATTACCATCATCATCATATCGACAGCATATTTGCCCCTGCTTGCTGCTGCCAGACAAACGTGGGCTCTTGGCCTCTTAGCTATTCACGGGCATTTAATGGCTAACTACTTTTGAAGGAATGTGTACAAATATTGGTTTCTATATATTGCACTAGAATAAATGATGTAACAAATCTCCCATTATGGCAAAAAAAACCAAACACGTAAAATATATTTCTAACAACTTAGCATGTTCATATTTGAACATGTCGCATGCTCGGCACAATTTATCAGTCCTCGGAGACACAGGAAAATCAGTCTTTAAAATCGACGGGGGTGGTGGGGGTGGGGAGGTTTTTAAAAAATACCTGACGCCTGGGTGCGTGTAATTAGCTATAAACAAAAGTTATATTCATAATCTAGAAAAGTGAATGTACATGAATTTTTGAGTAGAACTAAACTACCAAATATAATTACTTTTCCAAATCTTACTTTTTGTCAGGAAATTCGTCAGTAATCTTATCGTGAACACAATCGTCGGTAACAAATTAGGGTCTCCTGGTCTCAAGATTATTCCTTCTATGTTTGTTTGTTTGTTTGTTTGTTGTTCGTTTAACACGTGTTCACTTTACAAGTATAAAAGAACATGTTGTCGGCTTAATCTTGTTGATTACAGAATGACCCAATACATTAGGCCGCTTATGCTAGTTTTTAGGTTTCCTCATTAGTTAAGGTTTTGACCAAAGAGACTAGGTCAAACTGAATTACCCTTGTATGAGTATGTTTAGATACATAGTCGTTTCATATTTGTTCGAGAAGTAGTTTTTTTCACTTTGTTTTTTAAAAAATGGAGTGAAGTAGAGTATTGGTTAAAACAATAAACATGGTTCACTTGTAACATAAGCACAGCACAGCGTAAAATCCCAGGGTAAACATGAATAATACAATATAAAATAAACACAAACACAGCAGAAGTAAACATATTCGTTTTTCTTGTACTGTTTACTTGTTTGCTTATTTCTTCCGTGTGAATGCGCGCGCCGAAACACGCACAAGTCATTTTTTAATCTGGTCTGTTATATTTTACGTGTGCTGCATGTTTGGTTATTCGGCGCACACATCCCAAGAACACCTCTTGCTTGTGTTTGTTCTTGTGCTTGTGGTTATGTCGCAATAACGAACCAGATTTAAAGTAAAATCACTTCTATTAACGCAACTGCAGTATTTTTTCAAACTTACCCATGACCGTTGTAATCAATTTAAGTTGGGGAGGCCAATCTTTATATTGAGGTGGGAGGGAGCAGGTGAAGATTTCAGTTGGTAAAATGTATAAACTGAAAGTATACTCTGACTGGTTAGCTCAAATTTGGAGCACATTTTATAACCAAGTCCGATTCAAAACCAAATAATTATGGTATCTTAATTTTTGTACGCGTCGAAAGTGTGTGTGTGTGTGTGGGGGGGGGGGAGGGGTGGCTCCCATCCCGCCCTCATTCCGACACCCATTGTATCAATTAAGGCTGACTCGTGGTGTTTCAACTTGTAAACAGCCGGATTACATGTACTTAACTTTTGAGTCAACGATTGTTATAGAGTGATAAACAAACGTATTTGCGTAGCTGAGTGCCACTTTATTTTCAGTTTTATTGCACCGCGTTATATCCTCGGTAAATTATATGCAGTTGTTATGAGTACTAAAGAACTAAAAAGTTGTCGTATTGCATCGCACAAACTGATTTTAGTTGAGGAAGAACTATTGAAAACAAACTTAGAATGCATTGCAGTACAATACCACGTCGTTTGTTTCAAATATCTTAGCTATGTTTGTTTTCAATCGATTGTTTTGTGTAATCCTTCCTTTTCAATTTCCCTCTATTGTATAGAGCGCTTTTATATTCATTTTTTAAAACTGCTCATTTCTAGATCAGTCGACGGGAAGCTCAGTTGGTTATTAAGCAAAATAAATATTTTAAACTGCGCTACGTATCGCCTTTTTAATTCATTATATACTACACTTGCTATGCTTTGTTTGTTTCTTTGTTCTAAAATGATCTGTCAGTTTTTCAACAATGATGTTGCTATCAAAATATTTATAGAACTGGTGGCGATTACAGTATAAGATATCTTTTTTAATTCTTGGTTAATCAAATTTAAACATGTCATTTCTGTAGCTACGACAGTGAAAATAATTTGACATGTAAAACATGCGGGAATGAGCGGGAAGGCACTATATCACCACTCCAAGTCGAGCATAAAAACATCACGTCGCTGTCTTCGCTTCTATTTTTGTTTTCTTGTTGTGTTAATTTCGATAAAAGTAAAATGAGCCAGAACAATTTGAGTATTCTCTGGAGTAAACCCTCTTATTGTGCACCAGTCGACCTTATAATCATTGTAGAGTTAATTGCATCATTAAGCTGAAGATTGGAATCAGGATAAGTATATGATACAAAAGTAATTCACAGCAATAGCTTTATAGATCAAGCTATGGCTTAGTGAAAGGATCTGATTGTAGTTAACACTGAATTATTTGCTTTTGAATGGGCCGCAAAATCAATTAGCGTGGATCGGAACAACGCACAAGCGACAAGATTTGTAAGCAGTGGGAGGTTGGAGAAATAGGTATTACCTAGTGAAAAAGAAATGCTTCAAGCTGAAAGAAGTTAATCCCAGTGTACTTTTTCTTTCGATATTTTTCTTTAGATATTTTTCTTCTGTTGTTTTTATATCACAAATCTGATGGAAACGCGTGGAAACGCTACATTTCCAAACGGCAGATAGCCACAGGCAAGCATTTAGAGTCCGGACAGGAGTTTTAAATTAAACGATCAAGGATCTTTAATATTTTAGCCGGTAGGGGACTGGGCGACTCGTAAGATTCACCCTAAACATGCCAAAACAAACAGTCCAGACATCCAGTCGGCGAATGTGCCACTTTGTTTGTTCAGAAGATAACGTTTCTGACCGGAACTCGCGTCGCTTTTCAACCAAACAAAACAAACATGTTACTTTTATACTTACAAAGCACAGCATTCAGACAAATAAAGTCGTAAAGTATATTTCTACTGATTGGGTAATTTTACGAGACAATATCCCACAATAAAAGACCTTAAATGCATCTTTTTGGAATATCACTGTCACATCGCCGGAAATCGACATTAATTACTTCGTGGAGTCCTCAAGAGCTGGTGTATTAGTGCCACTTTTGCAGGTCGTCTGTCAATTTCACCAATTCTTTGGTGTGTTTTATGTCATTGTTATGCAAATACTGGCAGACGTGGAGGTATGTTGGCCGCTCCAACCATCAATAGTTAATCAACCGCCTTTTGTGGAGAAGCAATATCGGAAATCTTAGTGTTATTTTCCCATCTCGCACGGATTTTTGAGTGTATGTTATTGTTGCGTGCCCAAACTCGAAAGCAACAAAAGCGAAGTTTGTTGACCCCTCAGAATGACCCTTGTCAATTTTATCATTAATGAGCGAACCATGCAAATTTTGTACACTCGCACCAATACTTAAAAACCTTCCCTCCACCCGCGCAATTCGAGTGAACTGCATCGGCAGCTGCTCAAGAATTCGAGTTTGTTTGTTTCTTTCGCCCCTTAATTGGAAGTCCTGTTGGGGCCCGCACACAATAGCGTTTTTTCAAGTTGCCAAGAGCCGAAACGTTCTATTCACACCGAGCTCCGAACTGCATGTCAAACACAAAGTTTTACGCGTCGGTAAACATTGAATAATTGATATGGAAACACACCAATCGAACTGCTGGGAGATAATTATAGCTGTGTATGACGTAAATACAATTATCGCGATCCATCGAGGCTTTTGTTGAGCTTACAGACAGAGCCCCAGGGAGTTGCTCGTTGCTTTGGACTCGAAAGAATGGCATAGACATACACAAGAAAAGACCCAAATTAAAACAAAAGGGCCAATTGTTTTGTTACTGAGAGCCAAAGATAGCGGTGGGAAAATTCTGGCTCGATTCATCGTCAAGATTTTGTTGGATTGGCGGGCAATCGAAAGCTTTTCGTTGTAGCATACCAACTTTCGTGTCGAGAGGCGCGCGCGATAAATTTCTATTTCCTATCGGCTCACGCCCCGCTGGTAGTACAAGTAGGTGTCAAAAGATGTGAAATTGAAGTAGATTTTTCTTTCCCACCGCCATTCCTTCAATTGGCCAGAATCGTGTTGAATAAGAGAACTATTAGCAAGGTTTTAACGAGCTACGGAAGCACCAGAAAAACAGAATTTTGAGGCGCGAATTGCGCCACGCTAGGCGCAGTGAAATGGTTTCTCTCTTCGAAGCTCACGCGTGTATGTTTACCCAGGTCATTAAAATTTAAATACAACGCGGCCTTCGAATGTTGTTCGATAAACACACTCCTGCAGAATCGTTCAAAAGGAAGACAAATACTACCCAAGATGGAAGACCTAATATTGCTTTCCTGACTTCCCCTACAAGGTGTATTCAAATGTGTTGTCCTCTTCAAGGTCAAATATCTGCACAAGAAGTCAGTCAACTGACGAGATGTGAAGATTTTCAAGTGTTTTTCCGTGTTCTGTTTTCCTCGGGGTGTCACTGTCATCCCGCCCTCGCCATCTGTCGAGCGATAAAGACAAACTCACGGGTACTACCAAGCTCTTTTATATCATTTTATTAAAACAAATCTTTTACACTACAAGAAAACACTATTGCAATGCAGAGCTATAGAAGCATTTCGTTTGCTCAGGACTGTGAATGTATTTACACGGCAAAACCTAGCAACCGAATACTTCTACCTCAATTGTATAGTTTCCAAGTAGAAAGAACTGGGAATATCGTTCGTTTCTACTGCTCTACATTCAAAATTGCTTGCAGATGTTGCAAAGGAGATGGTATATATAATACTTCTTTAATAGCAAAAAATAAAATTTACACTTTTATTCTCTGTAGTATATTTCATATAAGTTCATATTGTTGGTGCCTTAAAATAAAAATACTCTTAAATTTGTCTCTGAGATATTTTCAGAATTCAAGCTAAATATTAAGAAACCTACAGCCTTCCATTCTCACATTTTAGCAATATTAAAATAGGAATTGGAACTATCGTGCAACACAATATATAGAAATTAGGCTATTCTGTACAAATATCATAATTCTTAGAATGTAGTATTCCTCCAAGATGTATCAAAAAGTTATCCATCAAGTACTTAAAATAGTTCACATAAATATACTATCAACACCAGCCAGTTACAGCTGAAATGTTTTTAAAACTCGATCCGTAATATTACTATGTATTCGATTTAGATTAAATTTGTTTTATGAGATTTCAGGATTGTCAAAATCCTGATAAATACTGAAGCTCAATCGAAGCCACATCATCGACATGCACAACATGTCAGAATGCAAATTAATGTAAATATCTTTCTAAATCTAGCACACTTGCTCATATTAACTTAGTTTTACTTTCCATGACTAAATTTTAACTTACTTGTATCTACATTTCATATATTTCGTAAGTCAGTTATAACAAAAAAGGAATAAAACATTCGCAAAATATCTCACTAAATATACATTCGTAGAAGATACGTAACCATTTCAAACTCTGCACTCTAATATTTATAATACGATTTCGAAGCAGCATTCGCACTACTATACCTTCTCTCCAACCATCAAGGTCAGACTTTCTAAATTTCTTTGGTTCAATCGACAATTTGTAATGTTCACTCTTGGAATTAAGACTCTAAGTGTCTTTAGTTTACGAAAATATGCGAAGGACTTGGATAACTTCTTTCTGGCAAACGGGGCACACCGAATTCTCCTCTCTGATCCGGTTTGCACATTCCATGCAAAATAGATTGTGGCCGCACGGAACCAAAGCTGCAACCACGTCACTTTCATAGCAAATCACACAGTCTTTCTTCTTGTCCGACTTGGCTGGGTGATTGTTGTTAGTTTCGGCGCTCGTGGGACGCGTTCCAATAGCGCTCACAACCACGGCTTGTGAAGTGGGTGAAACTGTACCGTTTGCAGTTATAGCGGAACTTGTAATTGTGTCGGGGCTGCTGTTTACATCTGCCTGGCTCGAGCTAAACGGAGTGAAGGCTTGCAGAGCTGTAAAGCTGCTGGATAATGGGTCACTTCTCATTCTTCTTGTAGCAGAGTGCGGGCTGGTAGACCTTGTGGAACCCACTGCAATGCTCGTTCCATTCAGCGTGGATGCACGAGTGAAGGGAGTTTGCTCGCCGATCACTCTACTAATTGCGGGTTTTTCTGGAGCCCAGATTGAAGGGGATGGTGGGGTTGGAGTTGGGTCAAAACTTGATCCATTGGTACTCGTTTCGCTTCCAACTTCTCTTTCTGTTGGCGATGGCAGGTCATTAAAGAAAAACCCATTAGGCGAGAAAGGGCTGTTGATTGGGTTGTAATCACTGATCTTCTTTGACCCATTGAAGCTGTACGAATCAGTCGAATACGAGCGCTGCTGACTAGACAAGGAGCTTGCATCTCGGAATGAGGAGTAACTCGACTGGGAGCCAGTGGAATAAATCGAACCTGGGTTAAAATCGCTGAAGGATGTGTGCAGCGAGTCTCCGTTGTGAAATACATTATCATCCGCAGCATCTACCAACCCACCCGTACGCATAGAAATGTGATTCAGAATTGCAATTCGTGCACTCTCTACGTTATCCGACAAACCAGTAACTTCGAAGACAGGTTCTTTATCTCTGGACGGTGTCACAATGTACGTATTAGTTGTCTGTTGTATGTTTTTTATCGTAGCTCCCTTCGGGCCAACAACAAGACCAACTACGCGATACGGAACTCGAACTTTTATAGTTGTCGTCCCTGGTGCGTTGGGAGATGGAGGGCCCGGTGCCAACGAGTTCAGAGTGTTGTTTTTCCTCTGCGCTCGTATCTGCGAGAAATGTTCAGCTGCGGAGATTATCTCTCGTTTGGCCAGAGTTACATCTTCTTTTCTCCCGGTTACGACAAAAACAGGCTCTTCACCACGCACAGGTGTCTTGATATAAGTGTTGGTCTTAGCTCGCAGAGCCTTAATTTTGCAGCCTGGAAGGAAGCAACAAAAACATGCACGTCAGAAACACGCGGTTTGCAGTCGCAACTTTTACAAACTAACTCAATTACGACTTTCCTCCGCCGAAACCCTAGAAAACTTACCTTGGCGACCTACAATTTCTGCTACGTGTTCAGAACTCGGCACTGCAACGCATTCGGTCATATTCATGGACTTTTTGTTGCGAAGGTCGTCAAATGAGTTAGCACCCGAATCGTCTTCACTTGTCAGACCAAGCATAGAAAGTTCAAGTGCGATTTGCAAAGCTCTTTGGTCTGCTTCCAATTGCCCATTCTGAAGCCGATCCATCTCGGGTAATAGTGTGCTAGGCATCGGGAAGGGGTCGGAGCTTAGCTCAGCAAAACTCCCAATTCCAACTTGCTGTGCAGTATGTTGTGTTGCCAAAATTCTGCCTGCGACTTGTGTACACCAACTCGAAGAAGCCGGACAGAACGTCATTGGCTTTCAAGCAAGAATCCTCGGCTCATTAGGCACATCTGCTTACACGTGGTCCCATAAAGCCCTTCCGATTGGTTAAATTGTCAAAGAGGTGTGAGTTGTTGTCAATAGCACACAGTTGCTGTCAACAGCTTGTCAAATTGGCTATTCGGAGAGTCAGAGATTAGTCAGCAAAAAAACTATCCGGTTTTCATTCGATCTATAATGTACTGAATCAGTTCATATACATTGTTTATTTCTGTATTGTGTTCCAGAAGTTCTTGGGTTTCCAGATTGGTGGTATTCTAATTCGAGTCATAAAACTTATAAAGTTTGTTATGACAAACCATAAATTCTCTCAACAGTTTGTTTGACATACTGTTTATCACGCCCAATATGCAAATTACGCGCGTTTTTGTTGTGAATTCGCGTTCTTGCATCTGTTTATCACTCGGGAGGCAAAGTGCAGAAATACGTGGAAATACACTTGGGGTTTGCAAATTTTTTGCTGACCAAAGGAATATTGCAGATAGGATAACAAATAGCTCAGGTCGTTTGCTTTATCTTTGGTCATACAATCAGAAATCAAGAACAGAAAAAGTGGTGTTTTTGTGCAGTTGCGCAGAGAAAACTAAAGTACATTTCACAGAGCTCTCGAAAAAAACACAATGATGAAGCAACTTTGCATATGTATTCAAAAATTTGCCTCCCCTGGGCCTGAGTTTTCGTAATAATCTCGTAACGCTTGAGCAATGTAAAATTGGCCCTATTCATGGAGATAATTGTCTTGAGAGTTTCATAACACAAAGTTTCATTTTTGGCAGCTTTGCCGCAGTTTTGCTGTCTTTCGATCTTCTTTGAATCAGTACTATTCACAGCACAACAAAGAGGCCGATTGGTCAACACGCTTTTCGTGTTTGTAAACTTATGAAACCGACATCTTTTTGCTGAAATTAACATGTCTCATTTCACTGAAATGTAAATTTCGACAACGCGGCTGGTGAAATATACATCAGCAGCAGCAAACCTGGTGCAGGACTCAAGGAATTTCGTCGGATGTTTTTTGGTTAGACTTAGAGTTCAAATCGTCTCGAATTCAATGTTTACATTTCTGTCAGTGCATATATTATTCATACGCGGACCCATTATTGGCGTAAACTTCTAGCCATTCAATTGAAAGAGTGGGTACTTAGAAATGCTGATAAAACCTGCGTATTCTGATCTCCGATTATGGGAAGATAGGTCTGCAACATATCTATAGCTATGAGTTCTGGAGAGAATCGTTATCTTAAATTTCACAGTTACAAGACGTCGAGACTGGAGAGCTATAAAATCAACAGAAGCAGAATTTTATTTGTTTTGTCCGCATGTGCATCCAGCAGGTATTTAAAACACAGAGAAGAGTTGAAAACAACACCACGGAATAGAGTTTCCAAACACGTGCGTTCAACCACCAGACGGACCTTTCAAAGCTTGTGGTCTCGGGTTTCCTGTTGGGAAGCCTAAGAGTCTCCAAAAAGATCCCGGTCAAAAATCTATTTGAAATCTGCTATTCTCTAAAACTGGAGATAAAACAAAGATACCTCATTGATACTCAAAAGACAAAGAACTTTAAGAAAGTACACAAAGGAATCATTGCAGCGATTTGTAGCTTCATTTGCTTGACTGAAAACAAATGATCCATATCGGTTGCTGGAACTTTACAGAGGTCCAAATATCGAATCTTGACCATCGCTTGGAATTTGATACGTTTTCAAAATTAAATCGCTTTGAACACACAAACGATATTTTAAGGAGAGTTAACTGTGTAAACGACTCTAAAACTGCAGAGGCCTCAGTAAAATTTACAAATCGTTATTGCACGATTTTGAGGTCACATTTCTTCAAGGTGACTACCATTTTTTTGTTTTCATGTTTTGCTCAAATATATTCCATTTTATCTCCGATGAGCTCTTGTAGCCGCACATGTTACTATTCTCACCAGCCTAGTCCCAAATATAAACTTTCAATGCGGTTCTTTTTGAAGTGGGGTAATTTTGTTGACAACTAGAGCACGATCAAATTACCATTTATAATCGTTTGTTTTATTAGCAAGCCGGGTGTTGAGAAGGAGTTAATTGCAAATAGGATACTATCTTTGGAGGGCCAGGGAGGCGTGAGCAGCTAGTTAAGTTTACAAGTCTGGTCTCTAAACACTTAAGTGATGATGCCATTTTAAAATTTATCCTTTTCAAAAATGGTGCTAATTTAGTTTTCGCCCAGAGGCGCCGATTTCGCGCGCGCGAACTTAAACCGCACATTCGATTATAAATCACACGCCAGGCCAGGCTGTCAATGTGTAAAGCTCACTCTCTATATTTCCGGAACGCGGTTCACCTTGTGGTGGGTACGGGCAAAAGCCACAAGAGCTCTGAAGTCCAACGTAACTACGGTCAAGGGTGATTATCAAGGGTGATTGCTCTAAATGTACTCCCTACACCATATCATAATTGGCCCTTGCAAAATCAATGGCCAATACCGGCTGTGTTGGAATGCATTGATACATTTTCCTCTGTGAGTCTCTTAAATTTCCTTGCGGCTGTCATCGAGCTAATAAAGCTTTTGTTTTCGAATGGAGCTAATCTATCAACTTACCACCCACGCCGAGCACGAAGGCTGGTAATTGTACTTAGCTTTTGAGTTAACAGACAGAACGGAACTGATATGGTTTGACGATGGGGAAATCAGTGCAACGGAAACAGAAGCTTGGTCAACAAAATTTTCCTCTTTCTCGGCTAGTAAGTTGAACAACAACCAATTCCGTTTCGGTTTTTGATGGCAAAAATCATGCTCACGTATATTTTATACAGTCCCGACAGGAAGTACCGAACTCGAGCATAAGTTTGTTGATATGAAATGCAGTGAAAATGCAAACAGAAGCTTACGAGACGAAAATTTAAATAAAGCAAAATTGTACATGAAGTAGTCGTAGCGTTTTTTATGATTGGGTGTCAGGTAGTAGCAGTAGTAGTACTAGCACTTGGTGGTATCGTTTTCCCTACTGGTACTATCTTATCAGCCATGTTATTAGCAATATTATTGTTGAGTTTGCCTGCATTGACTGTTAGCTGTTAAAAACTCGTTATGGGCTGTAACTCAATAAAGGTTTGTCGTTATTATATGACTACCCTTATTATTATTTTTATTATTATTACTATTATTATTATCAGTTATTATTACTATTACTATTATTATTATTAATAATAATAATAACAACAACAATAATAAAGATATTGTTGTTGTTGTTGTTGTTGTTATTGTTACTGTCAGGTTGTCGTTGTTGTCAGTCTGTAGTAGTAAGAGTAGTAGCAGCAGTAGTAGTCAG
>JAOBRH010410832.1:0-11091 GCA_027575125.1 Umimayanthus parasiticus | reverse complement strand
CCCCCCCACCCAAGGTTTTTCCGACCTGTAAATTGAAGCTTTGAAGCATTCAAAATGAAACGTTCACTACCTGTAGTCCAATTAGGAACGCATCTTTGGATGTTAACTGGATGACGTTATCATTTATAATTTATGCAAAATTAATTATGCAAATTACAATTTGAATAAAATAAAATTCTTCAATAAAACCCGAAGATACTCATGTTGAGCGAAAACAACATTTATAATAGTATTTTAATGCCTCATTTTGAATCAAAATTTGAATAAGAAAACTGTAACTTTTTGACAAACTTTGTTCTAACTTTTTCTTTTCCACTCTATTCTTTATCATATTGCTATTTGAGGCTGTAAACACATGTTTTCTACTAATTTCAAGAAAATTTGCTACAGTCTTGCTGAAAATCATTTTTTCAAAAATCCAAGATGGCGGCCAAGATGGCGGACAAGTTGTCAAACGACTGTAGACATAGCAACAATTCTTAATTAGAACTTGATTGTTGTTATAAAAAAAAATTAGCGAACCAAAAGCTGCTTATTTGCCAAAGCTTGATCTTTTATGTGCGACCATTTGGGAAATGATTTGTTATGATAAATAGCTTGGACGTCCGTTAGATTAAAACCAGAATCAGGCTTTTTAAAAGTCCGCTTGTGTTATTCACTGTTCCTGAAAGGTAACCAAGCTTCCAAATGAAACCAAGGCGAAAGTTGTCGTGGCACAGTTAGAGAGGTGGAAATAATAGACGTGCTAATAAGTTTCTTTCTCGTGATATTTCCACTTCTCTAGCTCTAACGTGCCAGGACAACCTTCACCTCGGTTTCATGTAGAAGCTTGGTTACCTTTCAGTAACAGTGAAATGGACTATTCGGCACCACAACAAACTCACTTTGTATCTGTAGGCGGCGATTCCTAAGAGTAACACCAGCTGAGTCAGACCAATGGCGAGAGTCAACTGTTGTTTAACAATGAACGTCTGTGATCGCGGTCTGAAAAAACAATGGTTCGAAGACTTTAGATATACGAGACGTGTTATGATATCAGTTACCCGCCTTTAAGTAGGTCCTGGACTGCCGTCAATCAAACACAACGTGTTGACAGACTGTGAGTCTAAAAAAAAAATGAACCAATCATGATTCAGAGACTGCAGTCCCGTGCATTCTTGGTTGAATCAGCTCTACTTTAAAATTTCGTCTGTCAGACGATTTTCATGTTTTGTTGTCAATACTATTTTCTTTGTTTGCGGAGAACCTTAGAGGAAACTACAGGGCGAGGCAAAGATATGAATTTAATTACAGCATCTTTAAATACGAGTAAACCTATATTCCTCGATCTTAAACACGAGTTTTTATAAAATACTGTGAAATTATCAGATACGTTGAGGAAATATTTAGCAACCTTCGATAACTGTTGGAAAGGGGGTTTTGGAAAGCTTTTGACAACTCTTGAAAGTTATCGTAAAGTATATATCTTTACTATTGATGATATAGGGAATTGCCACTACAATTCCCGGATGTACTATCCCATGAATTTTACGAGTTATTTTTTTTCTCGGCAGTGAAACACCCGTGGCTGTATAATAAATATCACTGAATACTCGTTGCAGATGCACTAGCTAATTTCAAACACATAGATGGACCAAAGTGAAAGCTCTCAGCTACTCAAAAAGAAGAGGTAGTTTTATCAGATCCTTGCGGGAACATAAACCTACTGCGAACAAAGGATTATTTGATAGTGCAAGAAGTTTTAAGAAAAATATTATATAGATAAGTATTTCAAGTGCGTTTTTAAAATACTTAAAGTTAAAGATTTTATGTAGGTCTCAGTAAGTTTTCAACTTAAGTTTCCTGTGGTGTGTTTTCGTGTGCATATTCAATTTTAGGATTCTCAATCATGCATATTCCTTGCAACTGAGTCCAAAACAAACGGAACTTGATGAATGTGTGTTATTTAGATATAGTAGGTGCATTAAACACCCACTGCAATTCCAGTTCAAGTAGTGATCATGAAAAGTGATTGCAACTAAAAACTGTAATTTGCGCCACCACAAAAACTGACCACTGAAACTGCAGCTGCTCTTTTAAAACTATGACAATTTAATGTAAAAGAAGGATTATCGGATTTCTCGGACAATGGTTGTACATGTCAATAACTTGTTTTATAAACTTGACAATTTGACAGTTGGACTCATTTGAATTTGTCGTTAATCTGCTTCGATTCAATGTCGAACACAATTTTTAATCCTCTTTCCGAAAGATTACTTGAAAAGTTTACCCGCAGATAGTTAGAGCTGTCTTGGACAGCTCGCTTCATTTGCCGAATGCATGAAGTAAAAGAGTCCTATGCAAATTAGTACAATGTAATTCGTTTATTTCTTCAGGAAATGTAACTTCATTTATATTTAATGCCCGCAGTCATACTCGTGTGAATTTTTACTTTAAAACATACGAAATATGTTTTACAAGGATCTTACAAATACGAATTGTAAAAATACCTTCATAAACACTAGAAATCGCATTAAGTTGTTTTATTTCTTTAATAGAACGGCTATTTTTGGGCCAAGATAAAATGCATGGTATTTTTAAACTAATACCAGGGTCGGGTCTCAGCTTCAAATGTCCTTATTGTAAAAGTTCTTCTTTTAAAATTTCTTAAAATCTAATTTGGGGATTGTTTTATTATGTATCGTGCAGAAGCATTCATAGGCTGTTCTCAAGTTCTACCTTTCGTGGTTTTGTACCGACTCAAACGCATTGCTTTGACTAAAGGCTTCAGCTGGTTACATTTGAATGGAATTAACGATCGACTGAGTGTACCAGAATCGCCTGTCCACAAAACTCATTAATAGAATTGAACTGCTTTCTCGCGATATTTTGCACAGGTAACGATTCTCCAATTTGCCGAAATAAGTACATTTCTTAGTCTCAGCCTCAAGTAGGTTGCTTGCTTCCATTTGCAACGTTCCGTCATTTAAAAAGGTTTGTATAAAATACACACATTTTTATAAGAACAATTTTATAAGAAAAACGAGGCTCAAATTTGCCCAAAAATTAAGAATAAGCCAAGAACAATCGAGGCTCGGCTTCAGATGCAAGTGTAACTGCAAGTTTTTATTGAAAAAGTACACAAGTCACAACACATCGTGTCATTACTTGCAGCTTTTCATTGCAGAATGCAGGTCTTTTGAATTCTGCCGTTAGAAACACTGAGTGAGCAGAGAAGAAAATCGAAACAGTCAGTCGTACGTGTTTTATGATAGTGGCGAAGCCACAATATACCTTTGCAGAACAAGAACAGTTTAAGAACAATTGAGGCTTGGCCAAAATTTACTGGTTATTATAAAAAAAATGCGTGTAAAGTATATACTGAGAAGCGTGTTTTCTAAAAAGGTTATTTTCCACGTAGAGTAGATCTAATTTGTCGCAAACTCTTTGAGCAAAGAGCTTGTGATGGAATTTCCATTTTCTCTTTTCCCCGTTGTAACTACGGTCTATACTAGCTGGAAACACAAATAGTACGTGAAAGTGGAACTTAATTAACCCATGCCAATATCTACGCGCAGTTTATCCTTCCAAGTTTAACAGCTTGCAGAACTTACTCCATCTTGGCGTACTTTTTACCACATTCGGCGATACAACGAAACCTATTTCCATTATCACAAATAGTTTGCTATTAATTGCAACAGATGACTAAAGTAGATTTAAAATTATGGCCGGTTTTGACAAACCGCACAAAAAGAAGCACAACTAAAACAGCTTTGGAATAAGCACAAGCTTGAAAGAAACACAGCACAGGAAAATGAATATGTCCATTCTCACACCTTCTGCTGATCTCCGTATCTACTTGGCTATGTAAGAGACCTCCAGATTTGACTACGAGTACGAATGTTTAGATTTTGAACTCGTATTGTTGACTAGAGCTAAGAAAAAGATCTTCAGCGAATCTCGTAGAAAACAGGAGAGCAGCCACGAGATTTGAGCTGACAATGATTTTGCGAATTCCTGTGAAAAATTTGGTCGTACCAAAATGTAAAATTCGTTGGCAAATCTGAAGGTTTCCATTTTCACAGGTGAAGAAACGAACGAGACAAGTACGGGCTCTTATCGTTTCTTGATATTCTCCATCTGAGCAGTGCTTGCTAATCGCTATTTCCTAAAAGCATATTCATGTCTTGTAATGGTTGTCCTTATACTATTGTATTGTATTGTATTATATCATATTATATTTTATGCATGTTCAATTCTTGTGCTTGTTTTTATTTCACTAGTGAAATTCAATTTCTAAAAAAAAGCGAGGTTGCAGTCAGGTTTTGTGACTGACGGGGAGGATGATTTTGACTAAAAGCTATTAAAACACAATGTTTAGTACTATGTGACTTTGCGCCGCCTGTTGAAAATGTACTAATGGTTGCATGACTTTTAATGAATCCATGAGCTTCTTTCTTTCTCTTTTCATTTTAATCTCAGATGAATTCTTCATATACCAATATCCGTTCTTTTTGTTTCATAATCGTTTTTCACAAGTTGTTGGAAATTTTCATTCAAACATCTGGAAGTTTTGATGCAGAAGAAAAGTAAGTGATTGAAGGCAATTCCATATTCATGTCAGCTGCTTGTGTTGTACATTCTTCATAAAATATTGATGTCTTGGCTTTCTTTATTGTTTCTCGGGAGGGAAATGTTGATGCCGCAGGGAAAGTCTCCTTAGAAAGCAATCTAATTCCTTAAAAGCTCGATGTGACCATTTCCTCGAGAAAACCTGCGAAACGTTTTATTACAAGACATGAAAATGCATTTAGGAAGTAATATTAGCAAGCACTGCCCAAATGGAGAACACATCAAAAGATAAAGAAAATATGCAGATAAGACAATTTCGCGTCAAAGCGACAAGTGCATCCATAATACTTGTTCAAACTTACAGAAGCAATACTACCAGCAACATAGTATTTATTCTGTTTATAATGATCATCAAACATATGTCTTTTTTTCCATGCAATGATGAATAATTATTGCCACATTAAAAATTGTGAAAGCTAACATTTCTGTTGATAACAATCAGGAGGCCGAACCGAATCTAGTTGAACTGGATTCTTGAATAAACTACGGATAAATTTTTGTCGATTTCCAAAGATTTATATATTCGCCAGCCGGGCACTAAAAACGACTTTTTGCTGATATTAGTAAAACACTCGGATAATTTTGTTCTATCTGGCCTTTTGACTCACTGTACAGCTGAATCGAAATACAAATCGAGACTTTAGTACACCTCCAGACACTCAACTTGTAAGTTGATTTTATTTACGTATAATATTCCAGTTTTTATACCCCACTGAGAAATTGATGCGTTTTCGTATTGAATTCAGTCCCAGCCAAAACTAATGAAAATAACCAATGTTATTTTCATTCCATTTCTGTTCCCAGGAAATTCAATTTACACACATCTTTTAAGAGGGCACTGTAGTCGTATGAATGTAGTTTTCGATACGGCCAGAATTTGTAGATTACGCATGCTTGCGCCAGTGTTTGCCGTCGGGAAGACAAGTACATGTACATGTAGTAATAAAGAAAAGGGTTTTTTTAAAGAAAAGAGACAAATGTTAGTGAATACATCTAGTTTGTTGTTATCACAGGTGGCAACCAATTCATGGCAACTGCATCTTAGAATTAGATTCTTTGAACAAGCGAAAGAGAATGCGAGCGAATTTGTGTCTCAACAAACTCTACAAGCATTATATAAAGAACACGCTTAAATCCGTCCACATTTAATCAGTTAAGACTAAACTATTACCAATGGCAGTCTCAGATTCAAGCTACACCCGATATCTTTAAGCTGCACAATTTCATTGTGAAATATATACAAATATGAACATTTCTAGAAATAGTTTGACAAGTATTCATGAGTGAACCTCGGCCAAAATTATCTTGCTCTGATGAGGAAAAAAGTGTATAGTTTTGTTTTAGTTTTGTTTTGATTTTTTTGTGAACATGAAAACAGAAGCAATTCTCCCGGGGGCTTAGACTGCGGACAGATCTGATGACCGGAACGCCTTAACAATCTTTAGCGTGCAAGGAAACCGACTTGAAAATAATTTTTTCTCCGTTTCCGTGCGATTTTCTCGGCACAAGCATTTGTCTAAATTTCTGCTTCAGTTTTGACCATTCCCACGGCTCTGAGAAAATTTCTTGGGAATGGTCAAAAAAGACTGAAGAAATTAAGAAAAATGCTTGTGCTCGAAAACTACAGCCTAGTACAAAGCCTGGACGCTTTTTTCAAGGTTTACTTTGAAGCTTGCCGGAAAAAACATATTGCTATCATACGGTGTTTCACCATTTCACTTGCCATTCGTAACTTCTATTATACTGTTTACTGATAATTGTATCAAAAGGCAAAACAACGTTGTGTATTGGCAAAAGCCCCCGGGATATTTGACGATATAATAGTAGTTGATCTGGTCGACCCTCATAACAGATAATTATGTGTGCATCACCACGATATGCTTCGAGTCTGCAAATCTTTTCGGACTGATTATGTCAGTTTAACTTTCAGAATCATTAAGTATTATGTTTTGAAAAAGCCGCTTGCTCTGTTTAAAAATCAATATCTCATAAAATGTTATTTATAGTGCCTTGCTGTACAAACAAAATGGATGAAACCACAGATGAATCTCAACAGATGAACTGATGTAAATTCATCTCTTCGTAATTATACAGTTGGTAAAACTAAAAGTTTTAGTTTTCACCTTTTTTCATTGATCAAAGAGTTTACTGTGACATTTCATCAAGTGATTAAGTTGAGCAGTGTTCATTACGCATCGCTGAGAAATGTATTTTAACAAGTTCAAGTTATACAAAATGAAAGTGATAAAAAATACCACCAACTGGTAATTTACAAAAGGTTCACGCATGCGTTGAAAGCAGATCGACATTTGGGGTGAAAATCGAATTGTTTTGCAACTAGCTCGGTATGTGACACAAATGACCCTAGATACTATTTTTAACATAAGAAACATGTATCGATGCAGCGGTCAAATTTGCAATTTGTATTCGCTTAGATGTGCAACCAAATATAAACAAACGTGTGCCGATCTGACCAGGATCTCTACACATCACTTTAAATTTGTTTCATATTGTCTTCCTGCATCCGCGTGCTGTATTGTGGCGTGCTGAAAAATGTTACATGAAATAATAAGATCCTTTTCTTTGAACCGTGAAAATCAAGTTGGTAACGCTCGCTTTTGTTGATAATTGAAGAAAACAAGAGGACCAGATCCGGCTCATTCTTATCAATGATTTCGCTGGGTTTTAATCATTTCGCTGCCACTCGTACTCGAAAGTCGCGACATTCTCTCTCTCCTCAACAGCTTTTCAAGTGTCTGTACTTTTTTGACATTTGTGCGTTATTAAGTTTGACGAGACGTCGCAGAATGAATAAATGATGACCACGTCAAGATGTGGTTTCTTCACATAAAATAATAAAATTTCCAAGCTGCCAACACCAACGCGACAACACACAAAGCAAAATTAAAAAAATCAGTATCAATACAACGACGGTGTTTAGAAAATAGTTGTTTGGATCGAAACACCTTATAAATTGATTCTCTTGGG
The DNA here is from genome assembly GCA_027575125.1 of Umimayanthus parasiticus. Lineage (NCBI taxonomy): Eukaryota > Metazoa > Cnidaria > Anthozoa > Zoantharia > Parazoanthidae > Umimayanthus > Umimayanthus parasiticus. The sequence continues at coordinate 3,492 of JAOBRH010410832.1, read as the reverse complement.
CTGGTTTCTAATATTTTATGATTGAACTCAAATTCCGTGTCAACTCCGGCCAGATGCGATAGCTTGCCATTTAAACTACAACAAACGAACAAGCGCAATCAAATAAAAATTCATTGCTACGATAATCTTGAGGATAATAACAGATTCTCTTTACCTTAAGCAGAAAAACGCAACCAGTGAAGTGGTGCAGAAAAACAGTGAGATCCCACTGCCAACTATTGCTGTAGCGTGAAGAACATACTCGTCTTTTGAATGTTCCATAGCGGGAACTCGTGTGAACTGTCTAGCAGTGGAATAACTGATGACCTTTTGGGTATTCCAATTTTGCCGTTCCCTCCTAGTCCTACTAACCGCAAGAAGTTCGTGTTTGTGTTCGGCGAATCTCGCGTGGAAAAGAGATATCAAAAACAGCTCAGTTTGACGTCTGTTTCTTCCCTGTTCATCACAGACTTGAATGTCCGCTATGGTCTTCTTGAAACTGATCTCATTGCAGTTTTCAAGCAATTAAAATCAATCTTTCAGCAATGATATGTATTTCTCATAAATACTGCCTGCATTTCGAGCCATTCAGCTGTTGCGAGACAAAACAAGATTCGGACAGGTAGTTTTTAGGCTCGAGAGAATATTAATTCTTTGTAGAAGCTCTCATGTGAGACCGGCGACCGAGAATTTATAATGCAACTGCCTTGCTATTCACTCAAATTTTCTGAATCTAATTTTATCAGTAAATAACAAATGGAGAACATATTCCAGTCTTAAAAGTAGAACAAAGAGATTTGAATATGCAGAGTATTGATTGGCTTGTATTGTTTAGAAAGTCACGTGACTTAACAGGTGTCCTTTAAATCCCGCCATTTTACAGTCATATCTCACTTCTCCTCGAAACTGCCGAAACTTGATTGATCTGCTTGGGATTTCTTCACCGTTTCCAATCTTGAGGAGCAAAAAATGATGACTTGAAATAATCTTGTTTTCAAGTCTCAGTAAAGCAGAACTACATTTCATTAAACAGATGACATCTTATTGAGGATCGTTTCAAAAACTTTGAACCCCCAAATCACAAATGAATGAAATAAACTGCCATTAGCACACAGGGTTTTCATGGTGATATCTGTTTTGTTGACAATCTCACGTTTGGGAAAACATTAGCCAATGAATTACTGCGCCCAGGTGACAGATACTTATTTTAACAAACAATAAATGGACAAAGTAAAATCAAGAACTTAGCAAAAGAAAATGTATTTTTAAAAGGCTTTTACAAGAACGACTTCATAAGAACAATACACGAGAGGCTTAAATTGCCAAGATATTAAAGACAAATTAAGAAACATAGAGCTAACCTGTATGTTTTCGAATTAACTATAGAAACTCATGACTATGAAGCGGCTCTTACTTAATTTTACCTCTAAACTGGAGTTTATGGAATAGCGAAAAGGTAGCTACAGTCAACTGCTTTAGGGATGGCTCAGTATGCTGAAGTACCATCAAGTTTGAAGCTTCTGCAGCTTAGGTATAAGTTACAGAACTAAGTGATCATTTTGAAGAAAACTTGCGGCTGTAGTTGTCCCAGAATTGAAGAAAACTGAATGTATTTCTACCAAAATTTCGCGTTCTCAGAATAAAAAGAACTTGCACTAAAACAGCCCGAAAGCATTTGCTTGATAATTTATCAAGATGCTGATGTTCTACTGGAACTCCATAGGAAAACATGCTAAATGCACGCATTTCCATGGAAGCACAGATTTTATTTGCATGAGGTTCAAATTTGCTCAAAAACTTTGACATGTTTGAGTGCAAATTGAGAACAACCTTAGGTCAAGTTCATGGTAAGACTTATAAATACCGATCTTTTAACATCAACTGTGTTAAGTATGAATTAACAAGAATTTGACAGGAAGTTTAAGGTCGAATTTTCCACAAAAAATTAAGAAAAAGTTATTTGGTTCTTAAAAAAATATCGTTTAACGATATATCTGATGTTTTTTAAATTGCTTTCACCAAAGCTGCTGTGCATGTGCAGCGAGTCGAGCGTTGCTCTTCTGATTAATGTCGAATTTTATTTCTTTCCTTCGCAATTCGTAAACGATAAAGCGGGTTTATTTTTAGAATTTGGATGCAAAATTAGAAACACAGCTGCTCTACCGCCAAAGTCAATTAAGAATTATATGGTTGAGAAATAATTTGCTGTATCTAAAACATAAAATTAGTCAATCGAGCACACCACGATTTCGAATCTTTCGTGATTATAATTAGATTCGACGTTTACATTCACCGCTTTTTTAACTGATATATTTTCTTTTTATTCGGTTAATCTATGGTCAACACGAAAAATCAATTTTGCCGAGAGATTTAAGGACAGACTAAACCTTTCTTAGATTTTAACCCGGCTTTTTGCACAATCCAATGAGAGGGGGTTAAGGTTTTTGTTCCGGTAACTTAAGTACTCCAGTGAGAATAAATTATAATAACTTTTATATATAAAGCCCGGTGGTGATGTTTTTCGCGGTAAGTTGTTTCTATTTCTTCAATTAAAAACAAAGAAATGGAGAACTTTATATAAGCTCTTCTATCGAAAAACCGCATCTGTGAAGGAGAATTACTTAGATCACTACGGTTTTTCGGACCTAAAAGCTTTTCTTCCAACTGTAGCTCGATGGAAACCAAATGCAGCTTACTTGACAACAATTTGATGACCCGAGCACTTAGATTTTAGGCGCAAATTTTCACAAATTGGGTTTTACTGCCAAAATTTGAAAACCTTTTAATATGAAATAATTCTAAATTAACATTGTATTGTGTTTTTGTCCAACGTCTCAAGGTATTCATAATATTTGTAGGGCTGACAGTTACTTGCTTTCTAATTCCAGTAAGATTGCAGAACTTTAAAAGTTCAAATAGTGGCCGTAGATCTGCTTTGAGCCGCATCTATCGCCATAAAAGCGCCGTTTGACTAATATGTGCGTGTTAGTTGGTGTCAAACTCACGAGAATTAAATGGTAACATGTGAATTGTTGGCAGTTCCACTAATCACTCTCCCAAAATATCTAAGACGCGTGCTGCGTTATTGTGTCCCCAATTAGCTGAAATGCTAAATGTTTTTTAATGACAAACTATTAAAGTTATTATTATTATTATTATTATTATTATTATTTTATTATTATTATTACTAAAACGGAGAGGACTTGGGAAGAAACGAATATTGCTTTGTTTTCCATGACGTCACAAGGAAAACGATCCTTTATAGAATTAGAAAAAGGAGGGATAGGAACTCGAGCGAAATGACCGCAAAGAATCACCTTACCTCTTTTAATGGAATTTGTTTCCTCAACGAAACGAGAAAACAATGACCATTATTATTATTATTATTATTGTTGTTGTTGTTGTTGTTGTGACTGTGACTGTTATTATTGTTGTTGCTGTTATTATTATTATTATTATTATTATTATTGTTATTATTATTACTATTATTATTTATTATTATTTTTTTGAACT
>JAOBRH010410721.1:0-11092 GCA_027575125.1 Umimayanthus parasiticus | reverse complement strand
ATGGGTTGTAATGTTGCCATGAAAAAACCATTAAAAGAGAAAGGAAAAGGTTTTTGTTTTAATGAGCCATGAATATGCCATGAACTAATAACATCATAGGATATTGATGCTTTGATCCAAATCCATTGTTACAGTATTTTTCCATCCTTTTAAATACAACAAAAATGCCCTTCAAATCCACAATTAGCCTCCGGGAATACCTTAAAGGAAATCAATGTTACATGTATATGTCCCAAGTTCATTAATTCTGCCATCCTGTTAAGGCAAACTGCAACCACATCATAATGCAGGGTTATTTTGATTTTCTGAATATCGCTAATAATAATACCTGAACATTCTTTATAAATCAAAATAAGACTCTTGATACCTGGTCCTTCAAAGAGCCACTCATCACCAGCAACTCTCTTCTCTCCACTCTCATCCTCGAAGTCCAAAATGGCCTTGAGTCTCAGTGCTGAGTTGGCCATCACAACTTTCAGCACCGTCACGGCCTGTTTCAACAGCTCCCCAGGGTACAGTGGAAAGGGGTCTTGAGCAAGTCGGATTTCCTGAGGTAAAAATCACCTATCATTATAAATCAACAGAGGGAATGTGGGCAAGGCTAGAGGTGGGTGGGGATCAGATTTGAAACCTTAGAAAATAATCAAATAATCTGGGGAGGGGTAGAAAACTTTTTTTCAATTCAAAAAAGTAAAATCTCCACCCTGGGATTCAGAAACCCTTTAATAGTTTTCCATAAAATATATTGAAAGTAAATACCAAAAAAAAAATCAAATAACTTGTGGCAACAAAAAACAAATTGTCAAGGTTTGTGTGAATATTTAAGGATAAACTGCATGCAGAGACAACAAACTGTGATAGAAAAATCAATTACACTTACCAATCAATACATGTAGCTAAAATCAGATGGTCAACAAAGAGACACATCAAAAATTAGTGTTTTGATGTGAATGGGCAAAACTATATTTAGGCCTTAAGCTTATTGAAGTGCTCTTCCATGCAATTCCTACATGTAGGCTTAGATGTACATTGTAGGAGCAGAGCTTAAATGGCCTTTACATCAAGATTGACAATATTGGGAAAGTTCAAACCCTTGGGAAATGGTAAATTTTCAAATCTCCAGTCCCCACCCATTCACCCATGACCCCCCTACCCCCAGGGTTCACAACAATAGGCACAATATTATAAAATGGTAAGCTGATCATTAAGAGTGGTTGTCAGTACATGCATATATTTAATAGTGTTGAAAACTCCACAGTTAGACTACAGTGGCTAGCTTTCTGGCCCTTTCTTATTTGGAAACCTATTAAAAGAAACAGTTGAAAGTTCAGCCTCGAATAAAATTTCAAGAAACGGAGAAAGGCTGAAAATACAGCTCACAATTAATATTACACTCAATACAAAAATCAATAATAACACAGGTATAATTTATATTATTATATGCACCAGGGGGAGGGTGCTTGTACTCTTAATTGCAAAGGTGCTTACAGTACCCTTAATTGTATCGATAAAAAACTTTACCTGATCAGCATGCCTTAGTTTGATCTGGCCATGGGAGTCCAGTACAGCCTGCCCGTCAGAGTCCCTCTGTACTGGGTTCTCTATGATACAGTAGTGCCGAGGGGGGACAGTGATCATCTTTTCTGGGCCAAGGATTACCTGTGAAGATCAAAATATGTACCATAACTTTCATCTCCTGATACATGTATTCCCTCAAGTCCCAATAAAACACATGGCAACATTGCAGTGACAGGTTCCAGGCCCATAGTACACACAATATAATTATCACTCTTGCAGTTTGTATCTTTAGAGAATTGCCTATTTTGACATCTAATGTGATATTGGTGATTCGGTTTTTCATTAGCTTGTTCAGTGTTTTGCTCAAAATTATTCAGTTGGAGATCTGTTATGGAGAAGTGCCTTCTGCTGCAATTCGGTTTCATTTTATACTATCATTTTACATTTAGGTCTTTCACCTTCAACAAAATTGCAGTTTCCAATGTACATCGCTGTTGTGATATTATGAACATTGAACTGAATCGAACTTACTTCCAGCTACATTACTTCCAATCATGTTTTGACCAGAATGCCTTGCGGGCATATTTTTCATTGCATTCATGTGATTCAAGTTGGCAGAATAAAGTCCACTTTTATTCGCACACCTTATCGAGTTTTCTAGTCTTTTGTGCTTGCTACACTGTACACAGCACACCAATAACCAAATTACCTAACACCTGGACCACACCTTTCTCTTATGCAAATAAAAAGTTGGGAATAGTTGTACATAGCTACATGAAAGATGTCCTTCTCAACAGAAGATAACACAGAGTCTGATTACTGAAACAGAGGGAGGTGCATGGTTGAGTTGCAATTAGGAGGGGAGGGATACAGGCCCAGGGGCCCCACTTACATATTTTAATGACAGGGGGGAAGGAGGGGGTCCCCAAGTGATTATTTTGGGTCCGAAATATTCTTCAAAGGGATTTTTCAGTCTATGGAAGATGCCAGGATTTTGGGGGGGGATTTGTATGTTTGGGTAGCCAAAAAGGAACTACCATATTTTCTCGTGTATAAGTTGACCCTTTAAGACCAAATTTGTAGCCTAAAAATTACACCTCGACTAATACACGAGTGAAAAAAATGGATCAACAAAATCACAAGGCTTGTACAAGATCTTCCCTTCAACTAATGGTGGAGAATCTGGGAAAATGGCGAGAGGGACCACAACAAATCACAAGGATTGTACAAGATGGTCCCCCTCAACTAATGGTGGAGAATCCGGGTAAATGGCGAGAGGGACCACACTGGTTTTTAAGAACCACCAACAAAACAGCTCCTTTAGGAGCCACCAAATATTGAAAAAGAAAATACCAATCACTTCTTCTTTTATTATTGTTTCTTGTCCTTGATTCCTTCTATTTTACAAGTTTTGTTTTGTTTCATCAATCATGGGGGCCGACTTATACACGAGCTTTCAAAAATAATGTTGTTTTTGGCTTGAAAAACGGGGGTCAACTTATACAAGAAACGACTTATACACGATAGTCCCAGACAAGTGGACTACTGCTAGTTTCGAGCACTGCATGCTGGTGGTAAAACATCCCCACCCCCACGATCCTGAACTCTTTCATAAAAAAGACTAGACTTAGTGCATCTGATTACTAGCTTAAACAGAAAACTATTTTTTGGAAGCTTTTTTACACATCAAGTAGCAGGTTTTGTTTTACTAGCAGCCCTTGGGTCAGTCAACATGCAGTAGTACCAGCCCCCATCTCTCCCAGGCTCCACTGGCCAATCAATCAAAACAGACAATCAGAAATAAGTAAGTCAAAAAGTTGTGAATGTGACACCAGAAAGAAACATTATTACATTCGATGAAGGAGAATGCAATCCTAATCTTGCCATTGCTTGTTGGCTCAAGATCGATACCATAGTGCGTTGAGGGATTTCATACGTATGGCCAGCAGACCGTCTTGTAGTCTCAACTTCATGCACTACTGTGAGTTGCAAGTGAACAAGCATGAGCTTTGGTGATGGTGTGTACTGAGGCTGAAGCAAAGAAACACGAGTGGAGATATTTATCACAACATTAGAAGTTGTGCAGTGATGTACTTTGCAGGAATTGAGTAAAGAAACATTGCATTTCGCATTAGTTTCGATGCCGAGGACACTTTCTATACCGAATTCAGTTTCTTTCAGCATGTGGAGTGGGGCTGCATGCAACAGCCAACTGATATGACCATCACTAAGAATACAGAGCCAAGGTTGTCTGCACACCCGTAAAACTGTGGCGGACTGTAGCAGACTTCTTTAAAAACTAGCATCGAGTGTTTTTTTGTAAAAATTGTTAGTTTATGGGAGTCTGAGTACTTGCAATATTCTTGGATAATTTTTCTGCATTTTTGACCATGACCATGTCCATAGCAGGCATTACTAAACAGCGAAACAACGAAATGGTGAAACAAGGCTATTTTTATACCACAATTTTGCTTTTAGCAAAACAAGAAAAAATTCACCAGAATTTTTTTTTCACCTAGTGAAACAGGATATATCTACCTCAAGAAGACTAAAAAACAGAAAAAAGTTGAGTGTGGATTGCGGGAATCAAACCCACAACTCACTCGACTGGCAACTGTGCAAAACTTGTACGCCTCAAACCCCTCGGACACCATGTCCAACACACAGTACAGATGGCAAAAACAACAGTAAGATAAGTTGTACCGCGTGGGATTATTTGATTGGAAAAGCACGCAACTTTCTATTCCCCTCAGAATCACTGCAAATGTAGCACAATTTTATTGCCAAATGTTATTCCTGTTCAATATTATCCTTGTATCAATACTTGGATATTCCATTAATGCATAAAAATGTACAAATTATGCATGGATAAGATTTTGGCTCCGAAGGCAAACATTGCAAAGAGTCAAGGTCTGACAACTCGGGAACATCACATTGGAAAGTTCTGTCAGGAATGCTTTCTGAATTTTGGGATGGTTTGGGTACTTTGTCACTTTGCCTAACAACAGAGCTAAAAGAAAGAATGTGTTTTGGTCCCAGCTGATAATTCGAGTACTGGGGCAGATCCAGGGATGGTTTGGTTGGTCCGGTCAAACCCCCTAAAGTGAAACAAGTGCAAGTATTTTGACCATACTTTTTCTTATAAAAAAGGACTTGTTAAATATCAATAACAATTAGATAGTGTAGGCGGATGTTTGTCCGAATCTCCCATCACTAAATCCTGGATCCGTCCCAGGAGAACATTTGAAAAAATAAAACTCCAACCAAGAATGAACCTGTCTATATTCTCTAATATCCCTGTTTCACTCAGTTTAGTAACTCCCTCTGATGACTGTCTAAAACTGTTATTGTTGTTGTTGTAAATAACGGGAAGAACTGACCCTGTCTACAGTCTTGGAGAATTGAAGGTGAGTGATAAGACCTCATTTTTATAAAAAAAGATCAAACACACTTCACTGATCTGTGATTAGTTTAGTATTACTACAATGTCACATGAGATAGTATTTTATTGGACATATATGTATTTAAACTGTGCTTTGCAGTTTTGCATGCAGTCCCTGTACAATTTTTTGATATTTTCTCACATTTTGATTTAAAAACTAGTATCTAAAACGGTTGGAGCTCATATCATGGCAAAAACTTCAATTCAAAACAAATCCCACTGTCTGAAAAACATTATTTCAATTAAGTTTTAACATGGTCTAAGCGGTGGACCATTTGACTTTTGAGGGGCACCATCCATTTCATAACAGGCCAGAAATATAATTTGAATGCATGTTGCTGTAAGGTGTCAAAACGGCATGTCGTAAACCTCTCGGACATTTTATGGCATCCTACAAAACCCTTACCAAAGGCTTTCATACTCATAAAGGCCAACACTACATTTGAACAACAAAATGTGTTAACATAAAGCACAGAAACTATCAAAACTTACTTGGCTCATTTTTCTGTTGATTGGCCAATCCTTTGGATCCCTGATTACCTGACAATTTGCCCTGCAGCCATTTTGGAAGGGGCTGAGCAGATTTAGTCTCCACCACTTTACCTGCTTGTTGCATCCATTTCGGCAATTCTTTCTTAGCCTGGTTTTGCTGCATTTCATCTCCTTCAGTTTTGGAACTGTTTTGCTGCTGCAATGTTGACTTACCCTGCAGCCACTTTGGCTTCTGCAGGCTACTGGATTGAGGTTGCTCTTGTTGGCTGACAGAAGGACCTGAATCAGCTTTGTTCATTTGTGATTGGCTAGTTTTAGTTTGAAGCCATTTTGGCAGCTGTTGTACCTCAGTTTGCTGACTTCCACTTTCCTTACTCAAACCAGATCCACCTTGCATCCACTTTGGCAATGGCTGAGTTTGTTGCCTAGTTTCTTGAGGCTTGCTTTCAGCTTTCTGATTTGGCTCAGCTTTGCCCTGGAGCCACTTTGGTGGTTGTTGCGGAGGCTGCTGACTTTCGCTTTTCTTATTTTGCAGCCACTTGGGAATCTGCTGAGACTGTTGCTCACTAGACCGCTGATCAGGTAATTGTGATGCCTGACTCTTTTGCCCCTGTAACCACTTGGGAACCTGTTGCAAATGTTGCTCACCAGGCTGCTGATTTGATAACTGTGGTGACTGCTTTTTTTGTCCTTGTAGCCACTTGGGAATCTGTTGTGAGTGTTGCTCGGTAGAGGGCTCACTTGATAATTGTGATGCCTGACTCTTTTGCCCCTGCAGCCACCTTGGACGCTGTAACTGTGACAATGATTCCTGTTGGTCAATCCTCTGTCCTTCACGCTGGTTGTGACCCTGTTGAGCTACAACAGTACTTTGCTGAAGCCATTTTGGTTTTTCCTGCTGTCGCTGCACATCATGTCCCTGATTACTGCCCTCCTGTTGTCGACCCTCAACTTGCCAATTTCTATGCTGGTTCTGTTGATATCTATCCTGGCCATGGAACACTTGGCCAGGGGGGCCACACATTGTGTCCTGGTTTGTTTTTTGTTGAGTTTGATCTTGGCACCTCTGACTAGCATCTTGCTTTTGTCTCCACATTTGGTTATGCCCAGTTTCATTTTGACATGTTTGACCATACTGGTTTTGCTCATAACCCTCTGGTACTTCTGGTTCCTGTAGAAGCCAACTAGGCAATTCATCTCCCTCACCTTCTTCATCAACTGGTCCTGAATCCTGCTTGTGTTGTTGGCTATGAAACCAAGATGTTTGCTGGTACTGCCCTGCTTGAGAACTTGACATTTCATCTTCCTTTTCTTGAATACTTCTTTGGTGTTGCGGCTGAAGTGACTTATATTGCTGCCAGCGTTGTAGGCGGTCAGATTCCACTGAGGCTTGAAGTTGGGAACTCATTTGATTTGGTGCAGCTGGTCTTTGCAAATGTGGTTGATTAGGTATTTGTGGTTGATTCTGTATCTGCTGTTGATGTGTTTGTTGTTGCTGTGAATGAAACTGTTGCTGCTGCTGTTGTTGTTGTAACAGTTGTTGTTGTTGTTGTTGCTGTTGCAACTTCTGTTGCTCCAACAGTTGTTGTTGTTGCTGCTGCAACTTCTGTTGCTCCAACAGTTGTTGTTGTTGTTGCTGTACCTGCTGATGTTGCAACTGTTGCTGTAACAATTGCTGCTGCTGTGCCTGTAAATTCTGCTCATTTTGGGCCTGAGTTTCTGCTGCAATTTGATCATCAACAAGTTTCTGTTGTTTTTCTAACAGCTGTTCTTGTTGAGCTCGCCACTGTTGCATCTTTTGTTGCCACTCAAGAAACTGCTTTTGATCGGGATGATTCTGGTGCTGTGTTTGCCATTGGGCATACTGCTGCTGCCACTGTTGTAGTTGTTCCTGATACTGCTTCTGCTGCGCAATAAGTTGTTGAAGTTTGCCAGTGGAGCCAGCAGACGTACCAGAAGTCGGTGGGGGAGCAGCTGGCTCGACAGGAAGCGGGGGCGCAACTGGTTTCAGTGTTTCTTCTGGTAAAGGCGGTTGTGTCGCCTGTTGTTGCTGCTGCTGATGTTGCTGTTGTTGCACTTGTGCAGCAAGAAGTACTTTTTGTTGCAAAGCAGTCTGATCTTGTGACTGAGCAAGTGGGTGGCCGAACGTGTTTGCCGGAGGCTGAGTCGGTTGGACCGCGTAGGCCTGCACTAGTTGGTTCTGCTGATACAATTGTGGATTAACCTGAGCTTGAGCGACCGTTCCTTGTTGCATGTAAGCTACTTGTGCACCTTGCTGTGGAATTGCCTGTGCCTGATAATGCGCCATGTTTCCTGCGAGCTGCTGTCCATAAGCGAAGACAGTCTGACCGCCAGTCGCCGCTTGCGGTTCGGAAGCTGCTTGGCCATGACCATAGTTGTACTGGAAAACTTGCGGTTGTACATAGCCTGGAGGATATTGATACTGTAATTGCTGTTGAGTAATCTGTGCTTGTTGGTACTGATATGGATTCATTTTCACTCAGGTATTTTCTGAAATCATACCATAATTTGCCGAAGGAACGACCACGTTGTTTTCAAGATGGTGACTTGTACGATTGAGCCTAAAAGCATGCCGGGAGCCGGAGATGGCTTGGTAGCCGCACCCTGAAGCCAAATTTCAAAATGGCCGACGAAGCGGTCCGCAATTTTCTTGCATTTTTATTCTTGATTAGTTGATAGCTTTGTTTAGGAACCATACAAAGTATCATGTATTCCTTCTTGTGCATGTCAGCGCTTTCTCGAGTTGTCCAACGTGGAAGTTATCTCACAGTTCACCGGTTTCCAACAGCAGGGAATTTTACATGCAGGTGAGACTGAGGTATTTTACCCGGAACGGGTAAATATTATATAAAAGTATCGATCCAATAAACTTTATAAAGTTCAAGATCACCTGAAACAGTTGAACTGTGTGGTTAGTTATAAAATTCCACTGGTTATTGAAACTTTTGTATAACAACAGTCAAAGTCAAACAAGTGTGCGAGAGTTGTGTTACTTTTGAGTACTACTACAGAATCATGTACTCATATTAATAAAGTTTAAATTGCTATTTCTTAGTACCTATCAAACTGGCATAGCATGGGAATGGCTGGGAAGGGAGGAGGGGTGGGGAGAAGAGTTCATTAGGTACGAACGAGTTCCCCTTTCAGTTTAAGATGGTATATATGCGTAGATGATACTGCTCAAATCAATTTTAATATTATTATTATTATTATTACTATCACTATTATTATTATTATTATTATTATTATTTTCTACAAATCTGATTGGTTCATTCAACACTCTGTTTTTTTGTAATCATCTGACAACAAAATCAGTTATCGGAGAGTGTCCATTTAACAAAATGCTGTTATGGGACACCTGTTACGTTATCGGACAGTTGAATAAACTAGTTACAACCTGAGTTCCTGGCTTTCAGACCAATCAGCAACAAGAAGTAAATACTATGAATAGCAGCAACCAACCTCTGAGAAACTGTGACCAAAATAAAGTGGAGAATATTTTACTCTAACAGCAACAGTTCTTTAACAAGATACATCAGCTTTGTTTATTTTAATTTCATTTTTGGAAGTTATACTTTTTATAATAAATTTTAGCCTCCAAAAGCAGACACCTAATTTCCTTCACAGTATCATCCAATCCTGTCTGCAATCATTATTCAAAGACAAATTGGGTTTGTACTCCACTCTCATCTAATTTTGTTTATAATAATAATAATAATAATAATAAATAAATGTGTTTATTAAACCTCTAGCAGTATTACTGAAATACAGGTTTGTCAGTAACAGTACACATTTTTAATATAAGATATTCTAATTAATACACTCCAAGAATGTCCCCAGTTGGCAATAGATAACTAGTTAATCTTGATTGCAATTGTATGATAATTATTATATTGTAGAATGATTAAAGAATGGCCTACGTATTTGTATTTAATGCTGTGGCGTACTTGTTTGTGACAAAGTCACTGAACCTGTTGGTGGCTATGGCATGGGCTGTCAAACTCTTGGGTCTCAACATATAATTTGTCCGTGTCTTGTAAATCCTACTTCTAATGAGGTTGAAAACTGGATATCTGGTTTTAGGTTTACAACCAAAAACCTATCGCACATGGAGAGTCTTCTATCATGTAAAGATTAAATGTTTGACATTCAAAGTGCTTCATCATACTGTACCCCTGGAAATACTATTCTGAGTGCATGCCTTACCACTTGTGGTGGTTACAGACCAAATTGGACTCTATTCAGTCTTATTACCATTAGTTATTATTATTATTATTGTTATTAGAAGAAAGGTAGCATCAGGTTGTTAGCCTCGAAAGCAGCTGCCACATCTGGATAGCAAATGATTCAGCTATCAGATCTGTTGCACTGTATGAGTTACATGTATTAACTGGGCGTAGCAAGGTCTCAGTATATCATGACCTCAGGACATATATTTTCCACTCTAACCCTCCAATTCAGTTAATAATTACATCAAATATATTATCTAATTGTTTTATTTATGCATTGAATTTCAGGACACTTAAATCAGAAGTAAATTTTCCAATTCATAGAGCTGCAAAGTCATCATGTGCAAAGTTCCAACCTTTGGGTAGATGTTTCCAAAACCTAAATATTTACCTTAGGGGGCGTGTGTCAATTTCAGCTTGTCATCTGAGGTATGCTGGAATCATTTGTGCTGGTGGATTTGCTTTTAGATGTAAACTTTCATCTGCATACTGTGGGCTCAAACTCAGTCACAAGAGCACATCACTTCATTCAAGACATCAAAAAGAAAAGAAAGAAGAAAAGAGGACACCTCCAAGGTTTGATTTAAAGCAATTTTTTGTTTTCCTTTGGCCAGATTTGTGGCTGTTAATCCTGGCAAGTTTCAGTGCTTTTGCTGTGGCCTTAGTCAATATACAACTTCCTCTTCTACTTGGTAACCTGGTCAACGTGGTGTCAAGCTTAACAACTGGTGAACACGCGACTGACTACTTCCAGGTTTTGCAACTACCAGCTTTGAAGCTTCTGTCAGTTTATGCCATGCAGTCTGGGTTAACATTTGTGTACATTTCATTGTTGTCATGCCTTGGGGAGAGAATGGCTGCCAGGATGAGAAATGCCCTGTTTGCATCGCTGATACGGCAGGATATAGCATTCTTTGATGCACACAAGACTGGGGAACTAGTCAACAGGTTAGAACAATATTCTAAATTTGGTCTGGTTTATAGAACTTTTACTTGTCTTGATAGTTTAATAATTTATATTCTTTTGGGGTATTCAGTGGTGGATCCAAAAATTTTGGAAATGGGGTCACACCCATTTTGAAAGGGGAATCAGAAAAAGGTATCTGTGTTCCAACAGTCAATTGTATCCAAACTTTTTGACAAGGGGGGATGGGGTGTCAGCTCCTACGCTGAATCCAATCTTAGTATAATAATTATAACTTGCAAGTCTGGGTGCAGGTGATGTAAACATATGTTGTGTAAGTTGTTGATATTGTTGATATAATTGATATTCAAAGATGTCTAGAGGTGTCCAGAAGTGTTTAGTTACCTTTGGACACCTCTGGTGTTCAAAGGTGTCTAGAAGTCACTAAAGGTGTCTAGAGGTGATCTGAGATGTCAACACACATCT
>JAOBRH010410610.1:0-11094 GCA_027575125.1 Umimayanthus parasiticus | reverse complement strand
AAGTGCCCACCCTCCCCTCACCCGTGCCAAAAATTAGGATTGTAGAGTTTTATACATGATTATGCCTTCAAAACAACTGACCAGGGTTTTCTCAGGTAGTTTATTTTCCAGTGTATAATTTGACCTTTTAACACGTCCAAAAAGTTACCTCGGAAAGTCTTATTCGACTTATAAACGGATCAAAAAAATGAAAATATAATAAGTTGTCGAAACCTTAAAAAAAAACTTGCCAGTATTAGCAATTACATAATAAATTCTTAAGGAAAATTCACCTTTTTCCCATTACCCATAATACTTTGTGTTTTGGGGTACCCATCACGATTTTGACAGGTATCATACCAGGCTACTTTCATTTTTTGGTGGCTCGATATGAACATTTTATTGCAAACCTGCTTCGTATAATGCATGCAAATTTCCAAGTAATGTTCCTGAAATAAACAACCTGTAACACCTTTTTTGTGTGAATACAAAGTAAGGAAAAATTCTGCGTGATAATTGTTGCCTATAGAAGGCTATTCAAGTGTGAATACATTATAATATACCATTCTTTCCACAAATAATTAGAAAATTCGATTTCTACAACTCTTCTCTTCCTTCTTGAAAAATCCAACATATTTATCGGAATGAATTAACAGTCACAGCAACAGAGTATATATTTGCCGTCATTTCCGTTTATGGTTTTGCGCTTTTTAACCGCAGGAAAGTGAAAGTAGCCTGGGAATGAGGTTGAAATCGAACCGGTTCCCCAAAAACGGAAAGCATTATGAGTAATGGGAAAAAGGTAAACACAGAATTTTGTCTATTGCCAGAACATGTGTAAGTCATAAACTCATAACCTAGGTCACTGACAACCCAAGTAGCCAGTATAGTCAGTCTGCATTTTTGCAAACAACCACTTGTTTGAGTTCCCGGTGGGTCGCACTGATTTCTATAGAGTTTCTTAACTGGCCTGTTTCTGCAATATTTCTTACACATGCTGTGATTGGCTTGATATTTTTGTAAAGCTTACTTTGCTGCGTGCCTGACCACGCTTTTGAACTCTCGCGGATCCCATTTTTAAAGTGATCAAATCTACAATTTAACTGAACAGATAAATGAAAACTTTGTTTGTTTGAACAGTATAACTTGGGATCCGCGAAAGTTCAAAGTGTGGTCGGTCACGTGTCATTTAACTCACCTAAATACTGTCTGTAACAATAACAAGGCTCAAAACTTTGTGAAAAATCTTTATTTTTGTTTTCTTTCTTGAATTTCTCTTCCTTGCGTTCCTCTTTGTGTAAAGTGTTAATGCTTTGAGTTCGGTCTAATGCAACCGGGTTTCCTTTTTATTCAGAAAGTAAAACCAGTCTAAAAGATCTTTTCTATAGTATATCTACTGTAATTTGCACTTTTGTGTAAACTATGTGAACTATGTATGCCAATCTTAAGTTCAGCAATTTTACAATAGGCCTTGTGGGGCGTTTTGTTCACTTTGAAGAACGAAGCATTTCTTGTCCTTCCCCAAATTTACTTTCACCTTCAGTTTCTCAAAAATGTAACTTTGGGAGCATCTACTTCAGTTGATCAATAAACTAAACCAAACTGTACTGAGCAATGCTTGTCAATATGATTCTGCAAATTGATGAAGAGGGCTCTTCTGGGGACCGTATTGGCTTTCACAATATTCAGCTCTTGCCGCAACAAGCCAATCTCTGAACGAAGTTGAGCCATAATGTTTGGATTCGAATCTGGACTTGCAAATTCAGGCTCGTGCTCCTGAGAAGTCGCTGGTGTTTCACTTGTTGTACTATCCATCAAAAAGCTGAAAAGTTGAGTGCATAAAAGTCAGAATGACTGAATCTTCAATCACTGAAAATCATGCAACAGAACCTTTTTTGATTCGAGTTTTCTGCTTGTGCGAAAAAGACTTGAGGACACGATGCTCAACAAAGGACGGCACATGCTCACTAAGGCGTTGCTAGTAACAACGGTAGCTCTGGAATGCAGTCACGTGTACGTGTGCATACACGCGGCTTTGACAATGACAAGCGACTCTTCAAGCTCTCAATTTTGAGCGATCAAAAGCTTTCGAAAAGTCTTGCTTTTCATTTGCCTGGTACAATTGATAGTGTAGAATGAAGAGAAAAGACCATAAGGATGGCAAATCGAATTAAAAGAAGAAAAAGCGGTCGTCAAGGCGTTCTTCTGCACATTGTCACAAATCACTTTGTGAATCGCAATACTACGAACACAGGCAGTCATTTTAGAACTCTGCACTGCAAAGCTGGACAACAATCGAGGATTTAGCCAAAGCAACATCTGCTGCTTGCGCAACAAATTATCCTGACTTGCCGGTTCCAGCTCAAGTGAAAGCAACACCGACTGCAACGATAACGACTGTGAGTACTTGCTGTATATTGTTATACAACATACATTTATAGATTCTTTCAAGCTCCATGTCATTGGGTTAAAGGAACTATCTGTCAGAATTTTGCGGAACGTTACATGGAACCGACCTACCTATTAGTAAAATTTTGCTATCAATCAGTTGATATACAGCTTGCTCAAGCAACCATGGCCGGCGGAGCAGGGGGAGGGGGGCCAACCCATATCAGCTACTTTAAGTCCGCCAATAAAGAGTCGAGAGACTAGAGGAACACAGCTTAACGTCTATGTCCACAGAGGGGATTGAATAAGCAATGACAAATAGCAGTCCACATATCATCTTTGTCGAGATTCAAACTCCTGACGACAGAGGTGGGAGGCTGGGGTTATTACCACTATGCCAACCTGAGACTTTAAGTTTGTGCAATTTGACCTTTGACCAAAGATTTTGCATAATCATGCTTCAATTCTAAACACATCTTTGACACTATTGGATAGTTATTAAGTGATGTCAGGTTTGACCCAGCTCCCTCAAGCATTGGACAGTGTAACATCTTTTTCGCTCAGGCTTTCTAAGGTTAAACTTTGACACCCCCTCCCCTCCACTAATCTGTTGCCCCTATCTATTGTATTACCGACCTTAAGATCCCCTGGACGGCAGACTTGGTGGAGGGGGTATGGGGAGAGAACGCCGTCTAGGCGCGGGAAAAATAAATATTAAGATCGCAGGCAGTAGAGGTGGTGATCTAGAAAAATCATATAGAGCAGTTTTTGTGAGTTGAATGTCAAAATGGGTTCGTTTAGGCAAACGCGAGAGATCATTGTTGCATATTTCATGGAAAATGTTATTTCTGATGAATTTGTTTGCCTGCATGATCTGAATCGTTCGAAGAACTTGGAATTACCCCATGACGAATATGGCAGGTTCGATTTAGACAAAATGGATGATGGAGAGTGTTTGGCTGAGTTCAGGGTAAAAAAGCGTGATCTCGAAACAATGTCTGATGCCCTGCAGATTCCATGTTCCTTTACCTGCGACCAGGGATCTGTAAGCGATGGGATGGAAGGTCTATGTATGTTGTTGAGACGATTAGCCTATCCGTGCAGATACTCGGATATAATTCTGCGGTTTGGAAGACCAACACTTGTGCTTAGCATGGTCACAAACAAAGCTCTCCATTTTGTCTACGATACACACGGCCACAGGATTACAGAATGGAATCACCAGCTTCTCGATCCTATTTTGCTACAGACATATGCGGATGCTGTTCACGCAAGGGGTGCTGCTCTTGAAAATTGTTTTGGCTTTGTCGACGGTTAGCCGATTTCAAGGCTGGGAGAGCACCAACGAATTGTTTACAATGGCCATAAAGTTTCAGTCCCTGGCATTGCCAAATGACATCATTGCTCATATGTTTGGCCCCGTTGGTAAGTGTTGACAATATTATTACAAAGCTATTTGTAAATTGAATGGACGTCCGAGTTGAAAGACATTTTGAATTTAGTTAAATTTATTTATTTTCAGAGGGCAGAAAACACGACGCTCGAATGTTGGCCAGTTCTGAGTTACTACAGCAACTACAGCAGTATGCTTTTTCTCCTGCTGGCCAACCTATGTGCATCTATGGTGACCCAGCCTATCCACCGAGGGTACAGCTGCAAGCACCTTTCAGGAATGTGGAGCTTACCCCACAAATGCTGGAATTCAACAGATCCATGAGTGCTGTTAGAGTCTCTGTAGAGTGGCTCTTCGGTGATATCATAAACTATTTCAAATTTTTCGACTTTAAAAAAAAATTGAAAATTGGTCTCAGCAGTGTTTGGAAAACGTATATAGCTTGCGCTATTTTGAGAAATACTCTTACATGCTTGTATGGTAACTTCACATCGGAATACTTCCAATTTGACCCTCATACAGTGCAATAATACTTTGCTTAGAGAAAGTTATGGATGTGCGAACTGCGGTTATGGAATTGAAATTATACCATAAATTTAACTAACAGACTGTGCTAATAAAAGGAACAGCTCAGTACATAATATCAATGTCAATGCATGTTAATGAATATTCAATCGGACTGTTGCACATAAAATTTTATTAATAACACAAATTACTAAACCACTTGCTGGTATTAAATGCAAAAACTAACAAATAACATCACAGTGAAATATGAAACTATTAATATAAATGTACAAATTTTGTTTTTCTCTTATTTGTGGACAGGTCTGGCCAATAAACTAGCATAGCCTGTTGCTGTACCTGCAGCATTTGTATCATTTGTTGCTGCTGCTGCTGTTGTTGTTGCTGTGATGATATAAAGTAAAAGTGCTCAAACAGTTCCGAATGCCTCTCGTGTTCTGCCTGTTTAGACCGTTCTTCTTGTTTCATGGCCTGATCTCGTTCCACTTTCTTCTCAAGAAAACAATCGTTTCCATTCCACTTCTTCGTGATTTTTTTCGCTTTTGTTCGCAAGCGCTTTCTTCTGATTTCCTCTTCATTGTTTGTCCCAACCTTTCACATGCTTTCAGTCTAACTTCTCCTCCCACTCTGTCAGCTTCTGCCTTCTGCGCTTTGCCAAGCTGCAAATCATCACTTCTTCCTCCCACTTCTCACAGATCTCCACCATAGCCAGGTCAAACTCACTGTCTTCGACTTGCACTCCACTCAGTTTTGACAACTCATTCCTCTTCATTTTGTACTTTTCAAGCAGCAATTGAAAGTCTTCCCTCGTTGACCGCTTTGTGACCCGGAATGTGATGTATCTTGTCGCATTTAATCTGTCTGCAATTTCTTGCCATGCTCTTCTGTGTTCAACAGTCCTCGCTTTCTATCTAAATGGTTCCGTTACAAGAAGTTCTCGTGCAAGCTGTAAATCGTGAGCTCCTTACCACTCCATTATGACAGATCTAAACAAAATATTTGCAAACACATTATGTATTAGAGGCACTTTTTAGTTGCCCAGATTTAATACTGCGTAATGGTATAGTTGGTGTACTTGTAGTGACGAGATTGAGGTACTAACCAAAATATCATGCGAAATATAACGTTGCCAAAGAAAATTGTTTACAAAAAGTCAAGTATATGCCTAAGTTAATATATCATTAGACCGATTTGCTAAATGTCGTATAATTTTGATAAATGTCGTATAATTACCCGCTTCTTCCACTCCTCGTTTCTACACTTGTGGTGGGAACATCCATTGTTACTTTCTTAAGATTTCAGCCTTGAAGAATAAACGTAAACAGGAATTTTGAAACAAAGTCTCCATGTATATATATATATTATATGCATTCTCGAAGGAGTTACCTAGGATTTCAGTCAATAGATCACAGTTTCGAAAACGGAAAATAATAAATAAACTCACGTTCTCAAGAGGCGGCCAAACCAGGGATTTTCACAGCCGTGACGTCAGGTGGGCAAAATGCAAATGAACCTCGTGAAATCGACATGTCATTTCCGGTTGGCGTTCTAAACATCTTAAGGGCCCTATTGTTAAAAGGTGAACACCCGCTGCAAGTGGTATAATTATTGTTAAAATGAAATTTTGTGCTCAAATGTCGATATTTAGGTGAAACAAATGGTTCATGACCAACTCCATGCTTTGAGGATGTTCCTGGTTCAAGTGATTCAGGTACTGTTAATCGAGAAATGTGATACAGAATAGAGATACTTACATATTAATATAACAATTACATGATGTAGCCAGGACAGACTTAGGACAGACATTTTTTCAAAAGATCAGTGTTGGAGATTTGAATAAGGATAAAAATAGAATGGCCAAGAAATCCTATTAAATGACAATACCTTATTTTTATACAAACCAAAATAGAAATACAACGTTTAAGCAGCTATTTGAGTTCAGTGATTAAGTTTTATTTTCATTTAATTTAAACAGGAAGATCTGATATAAAAGCAAGACGACAGACCATTGTTCAGCTCAGATAAACCTCTGTAGCAGGGATGGATCCAGAAATTTTAGAAATGGGAGGGCCCAGACCCAAATTCTAGAGAGAGCGAGGTCAGAATGTACAGCATTCGAACATATCATTTCAGTCTTATAAATTTTATGAAAAATCTCCAACAAAAGGGGGAAGGGTGCTGTCCTCCCCTAAATCGGCACCGGCATAGTGTTAACATAGATATCTTGTGAGGTCTACTCTAAATTTGTGATGCAAACTCCTTGGTCAGTGGCAGAAAGCTCAAATAATTACATATATAAACATTTCCTAAATATCACAAGGGTTAGTTGTTTCCTAGGTTTGGAAAATATCAGAACCTCAAAAGGAAATGCCACAAGTTGCATCTGCAGCGCAGTATAATAAACCGTATCAAAAACAAATAAGGCTGTAAATAATGCTCTCAGAACCATTGATAGTATGGAAACAAAGTTTCTACATTAACGTCGATATTCAGACAAAAGATCAAGGCCTGTAAAATAGTGAGAATGAGAGAATGAACAAAACAAACAAATGAATGCAAAGATTGGATGTTTAAACATCAGTCTAAACCATGTGTGAAAATGTCCTTTTTAACATAAGAGTGTCCACAGCTTCTAAACAGGAGAAATGTGGTCTCAAGATCAGTTCTTCAATTCCTGACCAACACTTGCAACACAATAATACACTTTGAGTTGCTAATCCCTTCCTCGATTGTCTTGTAGCAGATAATTTAATATTGTCTTGCAATGTTTCTAATACGAGTATTGGAAACCAAAATAATAGTACAATGT
Source organism: Umimayanthus parasiticus (assembly GCA_027575125.1). NCBI lineage: Eukaryota > Metazoa > Cnidaria > Anthozoa > Zoantharia > Parazoanthidae > Umimayanthus > Umimayanthus parasiticus. Next base: position 4,003 of record JAOBRH010410610.1, on the reverse strand, counting down.
CATCAGAAGAAACTGACAGTAATGATAAAGAGGTAAGTGAATCATTTAAACATTTACTTAGTGTATGTATCTTAGTCTATCTTATCTGGAAGTTTGGAAGCAAATGTTGCTGAATAGGTTGTTTATCAATATAATATCAGTGATTGTGTCCAAAAACTCCAGTTTTATTATGCTATGTATTGATATTCAGCTTTCTGCATTCTAATATACTTTGAATCATCGCATTAACAGTCTAATTTATTTAATTACTTCGATCATTTGTTTAAAGTACTTACACTGCCAATTGTTTTTGGCTTCCAATCAGCGTCCCAAGACCTATCTGTAAAGAGCATTGTTTTCCAATATCTACATACAAATTTCAGTTCAATCGGTGCAGCTGTTCCGAAGTTATAAGCATTTGAAATTTGGCATTTCACCAATTTTCTAGTAGTCCTGGAAAACTCCTGGAAATTTGTGGAAGATATTTAAACAGTATGACAAGAACCAAGACTTGCAGTAGCATCTGGTTTGCAATTGATTGTACTTTTTGTATTTTTGGTATACTTAATTTCAGGAAGTTCTTTTTTTCTGGTGATTTTAGCAAGTGTTTGCCCTGTTTCGCTTTGAAGGCTGCATGTTTTGGCAGAGTTTTTGGCCAAGAGAATTATCCGTTAGTGTTTCCTCCTCGTTTTTCTCGGCGGTAGTTGTGCCAAATTCCAACGGCTCAGCACCTGGGGGAACCCCCCCCCCCATTTCCTAGTTGTCCTTGATTATTCGCCCACTTCCACTTTGAGTTCATTCAGACACTGCTTTCTGGAAATTACTGCGAAGTTTTTTTAACTTTTGACTTTATTCTCTCATATCCAAGTTTTATTTTCTTCTCGTCTTCTGTAACTTTTGCTTTATACGATCTGAATTCTTTGCTCATGTTTCCAACATGAACCTGATGAGGCAAGACTTCCTTCAGTCCAAAATCAGTTTCTTTATATTCTTCCACCATCATTTCACGAACTTAGCCAAAAAGCTTTACGAGATCACCTTTGAAATATACACCTCTTCCTTCCATATTAACTTTCACTGTTTCTACCATATCATCAGTAAACAGCCATCGCTTTTCCTGCTTTCCTTCCACCATTTTGAGAGCACTGCAAACTTTTGCGTATGCCAGACTTCTGACGCAGTGCTCCGTGGGCACAAGAACTCGGATCGGTCTGGAATTTTTTGCGATTACACGTCATCCCAGTCCAAAGATGACCCGGTCTGAGATTTTCGTTTTGGTCTATCTACTGAAAGAAGTCGTCCCAGTCTGAGTTGAGTTTTTGTATCGTTCTCATGTAATCAGATAAAAGGATTTGTATGGGGACCGATCTGAACTCATCCTGGTCTGAGTTCATCCTGGTCTCATGTAATCGCCCTCTAAAGTCATTACAGTACAAAATAGTATAAGAAGACTTATGTCCTTCAAAGTTACACTGTTTTTAGCGATACAGGAGAAAATATGTATTATTGCCAGTGCAACTAACTTAATTTTATATTTCTTGATGTTACATAACATGTTAAGTTTGCAACGTAATGCTTTATACGCCTTCTAAAGGGTTAAGAAGACCTTTGTGCTTCCAAAACGACAACTTGGGGGTGTGGCTACAAAATTCATTGATCGCATCATTGAGTATGAGTACATTGACATTATACTTATCTTACTGAACGTGGGGCTCAATATCAACTGCTTAAAGTTAAGGCTTTGTACTAGCAGTTGCCTACATGACTTAATTGCTTTGGCAATAACCTGGGGGTCCCAACTAGCATCAGCGAGGTTGTTGGACCCAATTTCCAGCACGATGATTTCGGGTCACCTAGCCCTATTTGCCTTGAGGTCATATCGCAGACGTTTTTCCACCGTTCTTCCCCCGATCCCCAACTTGGAGACCCGACACACATCTTTTAGGTCGAACTACTTTGCAAATTGTGATTACGTGAATCCTTCAACTTCTTTCCCAGACAGAGATAAAAAAACCATTTGTTTGACGAATGAATGGCCCAAAACCAGAACGTGGGGGTGTGCATTTGACTTTTTAACAAGAGCACTTAACTTTATCTGGTTCTTCAGGACGCCTGCAATCTTTGACTTGAAAACCGCTCGATCCGGAAAAAATTTTTGATTTCCTTTAAAATTTCTGTACTGAGAGGTTGATGTACCATGAAACAAAACACATTTCTTTTTTCTCTGATTCCATTTAATGTCCAGATTTTACGGCGAGAATCCGCAAGCCTCGAAAACCGTTAAATCACGGTTTTGCAAACCTGAATTTAGGTTAGTTTTGCGCTGTCACCGTGTCAGCTGTATTTAACAAAACAAACCAATTTTTTTACTAGCAATAGATACATCCTACTTAATCACAAAAATAGTAAAGCTAAACAATTTACTTCAAAATCTTTCAAAAAATGACAGCTTGAACAGGTGAGGTTGGGGGGTTTGCTCACCAAGGCGGTCAAGTAGAACATTCAAAATCGCGTTTTTCAAAATTCTGATTTAATCTGAACCTCTCACTTATTTTTCTAAACACTGCAAAGGATGAAGTGCAGAAGTGTGAAACAACATTTGTGGGTACTCAAACATACAAGCAGGTAATGTTGCCAAGTTTTGACGTTCAGCAAATCACTGTGATATTTTCTGCATAAATAATGTCTGTGACTTTGGCTATTTGGTCCTTTTCTAAACAAATGAACATTGACTGGGATTATATTAAGGATGCTCAAAGGGATATCTATATTAAACTTACCGTAGAATATTGTAGTCTTCAAGTTTTGCAGCCCAAATAACTGCTTACCCCACAGTCTACATTCACGAACCAACGGTCATGTTGGTATTTTCAAAGCTAATTTAGCACAAATCACTGAAAATGAAACAACGTTTATACCGCATATATTAGCATGCTACTGGTTCCATTTCTAGTAAAGAGACTGTTTGGTCAAACCTTACTGATGTCACCCTCCCGTCAACATTCAAACTGGGCTCTCTGGACAAGGAATCTAAGCATTTACTGGCACAAGTATACTCAATGCTTTACCCGCGATTTGAGGAGGCTGCAGTGTACCTTACAACAATGTTAAAAACGTACCACTTTGTATCAATTTCTGGAGAGCGCTATGGCTCTAGAAGTGCATCGCGGCAGTGGACATATGGACGAATCATGGGTTCCTGGTGCGGACATAATGGTATTGTAGCATCTGCTGCCAACAGACGTAGTGTAGTTCGACACTACATTGCACACACCATGCAAATTGATGGCACTCCACTTCCCCATGTTTCTGCTCTTGATTGGCTCAAGAAATCAGACAGTTACTTTGGATATGAAAATCCACTGAGTGTGTGGTATACTAAACAGTACGAAACTGCAGGACCTGCTGTTTTCATTCCAGTACAAAAAATATATTCGCATTTTAGTATTTTCCTAACAAGCATATAGCACTTTACGCAAACTCTGATTGGACAATAAAAAGTAAATAACCACCGCTATTTACTTTTTAGCATCAAGCGTGACAGTGCACGCTTTTTTCAGATACGAGGCAGGCTTGCAAACTTTTGCTTTGTGGACGTGATTTTATAATGAAAATGGAATATTTCCCAACGAACTCTCTTCACTTCAGTTTCTCGTTGATCAAGAACTCCACCACAAACAAAAGTTATCTCGTCTTTGGAGGTGTAAAAAATAGGCGAGTCATTTTCGAACGCAGTTTCTTTTGAAAAGTGATAACTTTGGTGCCGATAGATGGACAGTTTGTCCTTCCAAGAGTAAGAGCAGGTCATGCCAAGGGAATATTATCAACTCGTTAGTGTTTGGTCAGCTATTCTACTGTTCGACAGTATGGTTAGGGACCACCAACCAGAACATCCAGAAATTGCAACTAGTCCAAAATTTTGCCGCTCGTATTCTAACAGAAACATATATAATGTTGTATTACCCTTAGTGGCATGATGGACCCACTAAAATTGACCTGCTCCCAACAGTTATGGCTTCATAGC
>JAOBRH010410499.1:0-11096 GCA_027575125.1 Umimayanthus parasiticus | reverse complement strand
TAGCAAGAAAACCATCTTAAAACGTATAGCAAGAACACCATTCCGGCAGCATTACCTACCGTATCGGTACGCTAGTTTTTAAATACGGGGGAAAAATCTCCGTTTTCGAAAATACCCGGCTACGTGTGGACGAGGCCTAAGTTTATTGTTTGGTAGCGTCCTCGTTCACGTTCGCATCCTCGTTTTTTAAGCTCTCTATTTATTTTATCATTACAGTATTGTCATTAGTATATACCGCTGGCCAATATCCAAGGTGGGATTTGTTTATAGTTTCTCCTCAATTCTCTTGCAGCTCACTGACAAGTGTGAGGCGTTAACGCACCAGAAACTCGCTACAAAAATGCTCGCTTCCAAAACTCGAGAACTGGAGGAAAAGATTCAAGAGTTTGTACGGAAGGAACTTGACGAGGCCGAAGAAGTCAAACCCGCTGCTGTGGAAGTGTAGAACGCTGCTATGATATAAAGTCGTTGCCAAACATAGATGTAAATCGGTATAAGTTTTGACCTTCAAACATGCGTTCAACTTGTTCTCACAGATACCAACTCTCCTATTTTACTGAGGAATATCCTTTTTGCCGGTGAAATCGCTTTTTCTTTACCAAAATATTATTTTTTCGAACGTTTCGAAAATTAGGTGAACTGAATCAGTAGTTTTTTTACGACAATGTGCCACACGAGACAATGCCAATTGCCACTTACAGTCATATTCCCCATCCCAGTCTTCACTCAAGACTGTCGCTTGTGTAGAGACTGGTGAGCAAATTATGCGTGCGCAGGCATTTTTTGTGTTTCGGGGGGGGTACGAAAGTCAGGGGCCGCGTGAATCAAAAATCCCTTTTTTAGCCAACAGAGGTTGGGATCTCTGTGTACCTCGTTTGACAACCGATGTTGAACTTGCGTTGGACCTGAGCAAGTTTAAAGTCAGTGCAAGGCCATGCAACTTGTGCAAGTTGGTTGCCAAACGAAACTAGGTTAAACGCAAGTTTAATGCTTGTTCTGAACTGCATCGACTTGCATCTATGTTGGCCAGAGCTTAACACCAACAGCTCGGTTGAACTTCAAACAACATAAACTGTAATATTAGTTTCAACTTGATATATTTTACAATTTATGTATACAATTACTAGAAGGAATATTTGTAAAATTGGAATATATTTATAAAAACTTTAAATATAATGTTGTAATTTTACCGTTTGAAAACACAGTTTGTTAAAACCACGTTGACCTGTCTCTATTTCAAAATAAAGTGTCAGGGGACATGTTGGAAGAACGCCAGTTATGCTTACAGTTTCACAGTTTGCAAAAAGTGAGGGTTTAAATCACAAATCTTTCTTGCCTTGTTTTTCTTTAACTGCGTAATCGTTCGGTCAAATTGTCAGCGTCCTTCTCTTGTTCAACTTACGCATGCGCAGTTGTTGTTTATTTGCATGATAACCTTTATAAGAACGCTGGCAAACGTTAAAATTTGCCAGATTTTTTAGAACTTTAAGAACAATATCAAGCTAAAGCTCAAGTCAATAACTTTTAACATTTTCCACTTTTTTAGCTTCTATGACAGTTGTTACATTCAAGGAAAAGACAACTGAAAACTATTCAAGACAGTGTACCGTAAGACGACGGAGAGGTGGTAGCAAAATGAAAAACGTTTCAGAAAGAGCAGATAATATGGATCGCGGAAATGGAGGGCAAGGGGGCTTTAGCCTTCTGTCTTTTTTTGAATAATTGTGACGAGTTACGGGAAAAATGTATTTTCCAACCGCAACCCAACCCAACAACCCCCCCCCCCCCCCAACTACGCGGCACGTGGAAACGCACTTGAGACTGGCACGCATGCAATAGTTGATAAAGATTCACAAATAGTTTGAAAACTTTTTGAGATAATTTGGAACGAAAAGGGATTTGGTACGAGTTGTTAATTTTGAAGGAATGTTTAGTTTTTATGCATTTTAGGTACGTTTAAAAGTAATTTGTGGCGTTAATATCTAATGGACGAACACCAGCTCGTATGCTATCCGAAGAGTGGCACTTCCTCACTTAGGGACAATGTTTGTTGCGCCTTCTAATGACGATTTTTTCCCCCTTTTAAACGTCTCCCATTCTCCTAATCACGACCTAAGTATGATTTGTTGCTCCCCTTTAAACAGTAGCTACGTGTTAAAATGTTATGTTTTCCCGTGTATAACCTTCCTGAATGATTTCATAGCTATTTCTTGAAGACCATTCTTCCTGTTTATCATCTAGACACGCATGTTTTGTAAAATGCCGTAAATGATCGAACTGACGCCCACTTTCTATTAAACGCCTCGTATCTAATAGACGGCCAGGTCAAATTGTGATTCACCTCTGCCTATTAAACGCCTCGTATCTAATAGACGGCCAGGTCAAATTGAGATTTTGAGATGGACACCTCTATTAACGCCCTCTCTGTTTATTAGATAATACTAAGAAACTGCTACATAACAATACAATAAACTTTAAGAGCTACGAAGATTGAAAATATTTGACTTTTTTCACTCTATTTTCAAACTGTTGCAGCAGTTATGTGAACTATTCGAAGTTGACACTGTTTAGTTAGACTGCAGTGTTAGAGACGCGTGAAAAAGCGCTCATGCTGCTGGGAAAGGGTCTGTAGCAAGGTTATCTGCAAAATCAGTTCGAGTTTCTTCCCGATTTCCGACAAATCAGGGCAATAACCATCGGATGCGGTGCTCTCACGAGAACATTTTGTGTGACTCGCATTTTTGCGACACTTGTTTGTTCGATTTTCCCCAAACTTTTTGACACGATTTTTGTTACGCGTTGTTCACGTTTAATGACACATTTAATTTTATTAGGACGCTAGTTTACGGCAGCGACCACCAGTGTGATTTTTAGACATCAATATGGGTAAGCAATATACATTGTCTGCCTCAATCAATAAGGGTTAAAATACGGCATACGAAGGGCCCCACCAGGAGGCTCAAACCCGTAAATTCCCTTCCAAAGGTAAATTATAGTCTGAAGAATTTAATTCGTACTAAATGTTACGTCACTTGGGGAAAATTAAGTTCATTGGGCTTTTACAGTTTGTTTCAGATGACATTTTGCAACTAAAATCGACTGAATTATGTTTGACTGTAGCAGGACGTCCAAAACAGGCCTATAATTGGCAAGGGATGGACCGTCAGAAATGTGATTGAAAACAATGAAAGGTCGTGCAAAGCATTGCCAAATAGACCTCAAAAAAATCCTGCACGGAGGAAATTCTAAAAGGAAAGTTTCAGTCGATGTCAAAAAGATTCCTCCAAACCAGGTAGAATGGAAAAAAATATCACGCACGCAAAAAATTCCCCACCCTCCCCATCACTTTTCTAATTGTCCGCCCTCAAGGTATAACATGGAGGAGCTGCTCGGACTGGTACCAGTCTTTCTCTGTCAGCCGCCTGGAGCGATGTTCTGGTTCTTGTCTGTGTCGCCTCACATCACCCGTCGCGGTCAATGAACGAGCTCCATTTCGGTGGGCAGTTGATAGTAGAGTGAGAAATGAGTTTAGGGCTACTTAGCATTACTCGCATTAGCAGTCTTTTACGATATAAATTAATCATTTTTATCATGGAATGTCTTCAGTTTCAACTTCTCACACAGCCCAAATTGCTTGTGAAGAAGCTTCCTTGTACATGTACCGACCTCCAGGGAAACAATGTCTTAACATACTTTAATATGTGTCTTGAAAACTTGTAAAATGTTCGTGCTGCTTAAAGAACATATTGCTTTATGAGTGAGCAAATCAGTCAATAGCACAATTAACATCAAGATACAAGGAATTTAAACTTGCATTACTTGCAGCCTTGCAGATGTTCCAAATTATTTTATAGTTTCGGGGTTTGGCTCACATGAAGAAAACGCACAGTTAATTTGGTTTCCCAAAAAGAAACCACATCGTGTCCTTCAGAAGGAAAGGTCCCCCAGGGCAGAGGTGGAGGTCATTTGGAGTACAAAAGCTTTTGAAAACCTATTATTTCTCAATTTCTTAAACATCTAGTCTTCATTATTGCTTTTATTAGACATCAGGGAGAAGCAATCTTTTCATCTCACTAATTATCTCATTACGATTATTTATTAAATGCGAAACTATAAATATATTTTGCTCCAGTAACATAATATTCACATCGCTTTTAGTTGCCTTTCGTTTGTATGTTTTGAAACAATCCACAGGCTCGAAAGAGCTTTGTTTTTTCCTCTTCTGATTGTCTCTTCGTGTGAGGCTTCGCGTGAGAAGTCCCGATATCTCTTCGGACGTTGAATAATGTCTTATTGTTTCTGTTTTGTCTGCTGCAAACCCAGAAATACACAAAATAGTTGGGCATCATTTGAAAACCATTTAAAGGCCGTTTATATTCTCACTTGCTATTTACCAAGCTGAATAAGTCAACAAACAAGCTATGAAAAGTGGGTACTTTACAAACATTCCTTTCAACAAGATTCGCTGCACGACCTTGCGCTTTGCGCAGCATGGAAATTCCTGCAGACCTTATTAGGGATCGCCGAACAGTCTTGACTGAGAAACAACTGATTGGTGACATTTAATAACACATTTGTGATGAAGAATACGCAGTGCACGGCTTGGAATAAAACAGGCTTTTGGAAAGGCAGATCATCTGAAGTTCTTTACTCTCATTACATTTAGTTAATTTTGTTCATTTTGTTAACAAAGCCGCCCGAACGGACAAACAGCGAGACATGACACTGATCCTAATCAGTGGGCTTTTATCTTTCTATATTATATAGCACACTGTGTTTTTAAATAAAAATTCACCGATCAAGTGTGAAAGTTATCGAGAATGTTGAAACTCGCTTCCTCTACTCTAAAGCTCTACAAATCTCTATCTACAACGGGTCTATCGTAAAACTAATTACGTAGGTTCTGCTGTTTCACAGATACTGCTTTTAAAATAGTTTACGCGGTTTAAAGCTGAATCAGTGAATAACCCAGATCCAGCCTTTGTAGTTTCCAGAAATTTAGAATAGCTTATTATTATTTTTTTGAAAACGACATGCAAGGATTCATCGTTGAGAAAGAAAGTTGGGTAATTGACAAGATCTACACTTGATTTACAAATTTAAAAGATACAGGCTGTGTAAAACACGGTCATACAGTTGATGTATAAACTTAGTATTCCACAAATTTTGAAACTCACGGTTCGTCATATAAAGAGAAACGAAAAGGTGCTTCTAAAACTTTTTGCATGCATTGAATCAGATTATTTTGGTGCCGCGTATAAGATCATTTCAATCCCCACTTTATAAGGAAGGGTTTTAAGGCCGGGATCCCAGATGGCTCTGAAACTGCTCACTTTGTGTTAGCGAATCCCAGAGACCCGGGGGAATTGACGGACAAGAAAAGCCAAGAGTTCTACTTTCCATTAACGATGTGATAAGGATCTTCTTTGGAAGGCATCACGTCTTGAGTAAACAATTCTGTCGCAATGGTGTTACTCATCACCGCTGGTGGAACCATGCAAACAAGCCATTAACTAAATCGGCTGCAAGCTAAATAACTTGTTGACCTTATGTGATCGACTTTTCAAGACTCATTGAAAGTTTAAACAAATTGCAAAACTTTATCTACATCGGAGGATCTTGCAAGATGGCCACACAAAATCGGTGCCAGACCACGTCCTCCAAATGGTGAGGGTGAGTGCTTGAATCTGAGATTTTGCTATAAGTGACACTTTCCAGAAGTTTGTGACAGCACGTGCAGGCCTGGTGGTCCTGAATTGCACCGTTTAACACTTTTAAACTGGGGAAACCAGACTAACTTAGCGAGTTAGCGAAAGAGGATTTTCGCTCGCGCCACGAGTTGAACTATTTGGAACAAACGCTCTAATCTGTAAAAGTAAATGTTATTACAGCAATAACGTCCCAGCTCAAAGCAAACATTGACATTTGGAGAAAACAAACCTGGTCCTTATCTTATCTCTAAGCTTTAATTACCACGGCTTTTCAGATGCCTTCCACCATACGAGACGAAATCTGATCTTTGTAATTGCAATTACGAGCCCACCGAAAGAGGGAGCACACTGAACGGAGCATTTCGTGTTTCCTTCATCAATTTGCCTTGATGACATCCCTGACATATTAAGGCCGAGGGCCTGGCCGTCCACCAATAGCGGCGCTTCGTGTTTTGTATCATGTCAAGCGAACTAACGATCTACAGACCACTCCAGATAGCGGATAATTACTGTGTTTTGAGAACTATGATTGATTTCATGACTGCTTCACATGCTCGCATACAAGCCTCTCCAAGTCAAGACCTCTGTTTGAATTTTTTCGGCGTATTCTGTTATTGGTACTTGTTTACGGCTGATAAAAGCTTCCAGTCTTCACAGGAAAACCAATAATGCTCCAAGGACTTCCAGGAAGCCATGGGTTTAGCATCCCGACACTTGTCTCACCTTGTCGGTTTGACGAACCAAATTGTCTAACAACAAGTTCCTCAAGGCACGCGCAATACCCCGTCTATCCTCCACAAAGACCAAACATGATTCCTAACAGCCAGGTGCTACAAGAAATGATCTACCCCAATGATGTGGGATATCAAGGAATAATGCCCGAGTATCAAGCCAATCAAAGTATTCCTTCCCCTTGGATGTCTTCCTGGCACCAGCGACAGAATTATCCCAGCTTTCTAAGTCATCCACATCCAGGTTTGGTTAATTCATTTCTATTTGTTAAAAACCCACTTCCCTTAGGTTTCATTTGTAGCTTCTCACAAGGTATCATCCGTTTAAGCTCCCAGCGAAAAGCAAATAATTGTGTTGTTTTATTTGTGTTCCCTCGTTGACTGATCTCTGACTTAGTTCTGTAAATATGCTTACACAAAGCTTGTGGGCGCGAACGACAAGTGTTGGGGTGAGAAGTTTCGCACTTGGAGAGAAGTTAAAACCGCTTCAATCCCTGCTAACCTTTAAATCTCTGCGTGTTTTGAAGGTGTTATCTCTCACCCGAATACATGTATTACACATTTAGGATAACATCACCTATATGAGAGACTCTTCAATGTAAACTAATGTCCGGTTTGAAGTATATCTGATGTAATAAATTTCTCGGCATATTGTCCGTGATTGATTACTTTATTGTCGTTTACAGCGAACTCAGATTTGTAGTTATCTGTGAAGACTTCACTTTCAATACAAAATGTTGTCGTCGCCGATGGAAATTGTGGACATCAGGAAAAAATCTCGTCATTCTCCGACCAAAACAGTCTGAGGGAAACGTGTCATTTCTCGGATGCGTGGTAGCTCACGAAAGTTTCCTGTAGAAAAATGCTGAATATTATTTATTCAAAAAAATCTATGTCTTCAGATCCGCTGTATAAGAGATGAGCAAACTTAAAAAAAGAAATGAATGTCAAGTCCTCTCTAATTAGTATATTTTATTTCACAACATCTTTTTCCTACGCAAGTTTTCGGCTAGCATCGTACGATATTTTGTATCAAGTTTCCAAAAAGCCATAGAGCTATAACTCCTTTTCGGCTTCGTAAAAACAACAGTTTATGTTCTGATGAGCAGTGTGTAGCTGAACGATAAGGTTTTTTAATGCTTTGCCAAAATTTGTTTTGTGGAGAGTCGTTAAACGATATTTGTGAGATGAATGTTGAAATGTTGATGGAATTTTGAACACCCTCGCACGCGCCGATTGGAAGTGGCTCACTGTGGAATTTCCCTTCAAGGCACCAAGATGGCTTGACCACATTAAAGTGCCTTGTTTAATTGTGGCTGAACACGAGATTTTGTTGCAGAAAAGTGGCGCTAGTGCCCGTGTACCATTTAATAATTCCCATAACTGATGAATCTGGCTCTGTAAAGAATTAAACTATCAAGAAAATTGCGAATGACGTTTGCATACCGCAAGAAATAAATCAAGATCATTCCAGTTGTGTTATTTGTAGACCTTAACAGTGTGCGCGGATTCAAGCGTTTATTTTGATTAATTCTGAGTCAGTTCTTTTCAAAGAGAAGAAAGCTGTATTGGTGGTCTTTTTAAACGCATGTACAGTTCTTTAGGAAATTAGTGGTTTGCTAAAGCGAGGTGTTGGAAGTTTGTATTAACAGGCTGCCACCAAACTGCTTAATGCAATTAGCGCCTGCAAACTTACAGTACTTGTAGAAATGACTGTGTCTCTACTTTATGCCCCCAATCAAGTCTCCAATAAAAATTTTGTCTGCCGGAATGATTCATAATTTCATTTTTACACAGGTGAAGGATATTATGGTTACAATGGTGAAATGGTGGATTATGACGATCAAAACAGTTATCCGCAAAAAAGAAAACGCGCTCGAACAGCCTTCACCGCGGACCAGTTGAAGAAACTGGAGAAACGATTCCTGGCAAATCACTACATAGTTGGCGAAGAACGGCAAAAAATTGCTGACGAACTAGACTTATCAGAAGCGCAGGTCAAAGTTTGGTTTCAAAACCGAAGAACAAAGTTTAAGAGAGATCAAGAGTTGGAGAAACTCGGCAAGACAAAGAAACGAAAAGGTGAACACCACATTCGAAGATGGCAGCTCACCACACGACACTTCGGGCCCGAAACGAACCAACTTTTCAGCGACCAAAGTGACGATGAACAAGATCAGTCTCTGTAAATAAAAGTAATTAGAGTCAATTAAGAAACTGTAGTATTTGTAAGATAAATCTAAATGTCCTTCCATATCCGCGGGTTCTACAGCGGGAAGTCCCAAACAGATTATTCCAGCTTGTTCTTACCGTGTTAATGCGTTTTCCAAGCGACGCACAAACCAAGTAGTATGCTGCCAACGAGTAGCTAATTTCCCCTTGTAGTAATCTTGAAGGCTTAAGAGCAAAAGGATTATGCGCCTATCAAACTGTTTTATCAAGCGCTCATCCCAGAGAACACGAATCGTGGAAGCTTTAATCCGCCTGCCATCAGTAGAAAAGGCCGGTTGTTTGATAGCCTCACATCTGCAATAACTTTGCTAATGGGTACATTTACTTCTAATACTTTCACTAGATGTCATGTTTGCGCTCTATTAGTGAGCTGTTTCGTGAAAAAAGACCTTTCAGAATTTATTTGTAAGTATTGATCATTAGCCTGAATGGGGGGAGGGCGAAGGGAAAATTTGGCCACAAATCAACGCTGCGAATAACGCAAAGTAAAAGATTGAGGAATGTAGATACTAGACATCCATGCCAGAAAACAGTCTGGATTTTTAACTTAACTCTCGAAACTGTTTCAAGTTGGAAACTATTCTTGAATATACTGCGAGAGTAAAAAAAAATGTTTTGCCAGTAAGATTTCAACAGTGATTTAAACTGCACAGACAACTATGATGTCGCTAAAATTTGTAATACTAACAGTATATAGTGAAGCTATCTTGTACATATAACATAGTATGTTGTGTTCCATTTATCGCGGACAAGACCAAAATAAACAGTTCAAATGGCGGTTGAACTGATCTCCACAGTATCTGTGGACTACTTCCATGACTTGCCAGAGATGTCAAGCTCAAACAAATTGCTCCTAATTGTTGTTATTTTAAGTTGGTTTATACCTTTAAAATAAACATCTCTAGATTGTTTTAATCTGGTGTGCAGTGGTATTTCTTCATTTTTCACTTCATGGGAGAGTGTGTGAGGGATTTCTAAGATGTCGAGATTTTATCAGACGAAATGTGCTGTTTGTTGCAATACGTAATATACCTGATGATTAGCCCAATGCGCAAAACAATTTTCAACAGTTTTCTTATCCAAGTTGAAGATTTGTGTTGTTTACACTAGCTTATTTAACCCCGTTTCTGTCCAAACTAACGAAGGGAATACTTTTTATTATTATTATTTTGAGACTGACTAGAAGCGGTCACAGGCTATTACTACAACAAACAACCATATAAAGAAAGTAAAACACAAAATCAAATACGTTTGATCATTATTTCGGCCTTTTGAAAACTCGCATTTGTCTTTAAATGTCGCTCAATGAGCTGGCGATTGCGTGTGTGATCTGCAGTAATGTTCGTCCTGCATGGTTTTATTGTAAACTACCGAGACAGGTTTTAATAGGAAGATTGGAAGCAGCTTTTTTAGCTATTTTTGGTTGTTCCAGTGGCTTGAACTTAGTTGATAGCTATCAGGCGGACATCTCCGGAATTTGAGGCGTAACATAAACTCTTCGTTTGAAACACAAAACATCTTTAATCATACACGCGCGAGATGGAACCGCGACTCTAAAGCGTTAATTTTCAGTGATCGACAATTCTGTGTGAGCATTCTGTCTAACATTAGAACTTTGGGGTTGAACCCTTCCTTATTTTGAATGAGAGAGATAAACAGCCACAAGAAAACATGACTTGAATTTTAATCACATCAAGATTTGTACTATAAAGTATCTCATTACTCCCTTATCTCCTTATTCAAGGCCTCATCAACTCAAGGTGAAGCCAGCTTCCGATCGGCCTATTGACGCCAAAAACCTGCGCCCTTTTTTCTCGCAGATGATCGACGTTTCCCTGACGTATAGCCTTGTGATAAATTGACCATTAAAACTTTTTCAGCTTTTTCATATCACTCAATGAACGAAATGCTGAGCGTGTATTTAAAACTGCGCGAATAACTCTGGATGTGTGCATGTGTCTGTTGCTATCAATTGGCACGCCCAATCTGAAAAACAAACCAAAGAAACAAATAAGTAAAATAAATACACAATCAAACAAACAAACAAAGAAAAAGGCAAAGTAAAAACATTACTGCAAGTCAATTCTTTAAACATTTTTAAGCTAATTCATTTCATGCGGAACAACTGTTAACTTCTAAGTTCACATAGTCATACTATACACATGAACTGCAAGTCCGTTTCGATATCACCAATTTGCCCAGTCGAAGTGAAACGTCTGCAAAAAATTCAAAACGTCTGGTTTAGGATCAGTTTAGATTTAGGTAAGTTTCAAAAATGTGCTGGGAAGTCTTCACCTGCATGCACCAATGCTCAGTCGTTATGGCCTTGTTACTTTTAGTTCAATAATTTTTTCCTCATTTTCTCTTAGTCAAGTTCTTCTTCCTTGCAGATTGCCACCATTTTCAAACTCAAAATTCTCAT
>JAOBRH010410276.1:179-18272 GCA_027575125.1 Umimayanthus parasiticus | reverse complement strand
AAATTGTTGAAATTAAGATTATTGTTTATTATTAAAAAAAATAATAATAATAATAATGTCTAATAATCTACATCATCGCAAAGAAAACTGAATTACAATGTGGTTACATTTTTTGGGAGAAAAGGAAAAGCCAACTAATTTACAGTATTCTTCATAAGCTAATAGAACTGGGTTACAAAGACTTTCTTAATCATTGGTTTAACAAATATCTTATATCTATAAAAGATCTGTGATGAGACGCTGAATCTAATTATATTATAACTAATCATTATAATTCTATCTAGTAATCATTAAAATTGTACTTGGAAAAAACAACTACGACGTAGTACTCTCAGTTCTGCACTTAATACAGCGAGATTGCTCCCTAATACAACACAAAACAAACAATAAAACAACTGTACCTGTAAAACGATCATCTGGCCATTGAAAAGCAGCAGAAAATGTTCTGTTTCCTTCCCTTCCACAAGGCGTACCTAGAAAACAGGACACACAGTATAGCCGAGTACTAAACTGCTCACGGAAAACACGCCAAATCTCGTTAACTTCCAATAACATGAACCAAAATAAATTCCCTTGGATTTGCTTCATACATTTACAACGAATAATTCTACCTTCGACAATTGCGCGACAACTCTCTATTTCGAAATGAATTACTCTTGTCTTCATGCCATTTTCTTTCTAATTTTTCCCTCAATAAGCACAATCACTCGAAACAATGTCCAGAACTCTTGTTCTATTTTATTTCAAATTACAGTTAGGCTTTGTGATTAAGTATCACGTTCTTGATTTTCTTACTAGTGGCCAATGGTGGCTCATTGAAGTTAACTTGTACAAGTTCGTTCTGTTCCGTTCTAGCTGCTCTGCTCAGCGCTGCTTCATTTAATGAGGTCTAAGATTGTGCAGGGTAAACGGAGTCGCTGTCTGGACAAATATTATTTCAGGGGGCTGCACTGAGATACATCTCTCCCTCCCTCTCTTAGGTGAAAATGTCCATCGTTATTGCAAAGCATTCCTCAGTGAAGTAAGTTCAAGGAATCTCATGGGGGTGTTTCCTTCAACTAACCTGGACTGGTGCGCCTCCCAGATCATCGTCCAATTTCCGTGCGTGCAGAGCAGCACTGCCCTGTTCATCTTGCGAGCTGTGATCACCCTGGGAGATTGAAGTCACAACCATAACTATATCAAGATAGTGAAGTCTGAAGCACTACCTAAATTACGATATAAATACATAAATGTGTCATGATCATAACCATATCAAGATAGTCTAAATCACTACCTAACATACATTATAAATAGTATGTGTTTTAACCTTTAACCACAACCATATCCACGGCTACAAAAACGACAGGGCATTCACAGCCCAAACCACCGACAATCATATAAAGAACTCAACAACAACATCAAAAACAACAACAACAACAACAATATCATTACCTGCAAAAACGAAAACAACAACAACAACAACAAGACAATCACTATTAGTACGGCCTCTCCTGATATATTCATTTACATACGCTAGCTCAGCATTTAGCTATCTCTACTATCAATGGACTCAACTAAACTATAACGAGTCGAGGTGTGAGAAAATGATAAATTTGCTTGCGAGTTTAACCTTCTCCAGCTCTAAAAAATTTAACCTTTTCTTTTCTTCCTATTTGTCTACTATTTCCTTTAAATACATATAGCAATTACTTGCACAGGCCCGTAGGCAGGGATGTGAACGTGCCACCCCCGGAGCCAAATGAACCGGCTGATGGGATCGTAAAAAAATTAAATGATTCAAAATAACGTGGTATTGGTAGAGATTAACAATTCCAATGCAATTTCTATTAAGCACTGGAACTCTTTTACCACTCGATACAAGAAACAGCACAATTGTTGCCAGTTTTGGATCAGCTTTTTCAACTCAACTGAGCCTTGTGGTATTAGGTAGACCGTGTTTGTATTTCTTAGTTTCCCTCTATATCTGTTTCGTTAATGACAGAGTTTTCAGTAATAATTTTCAATAGGGCTCCCAGGGACCCCTTTGTTCTTGAATTAGGGGTTCCAAACAATATTTTGAGGGGTTCCACCTAATCAAGGGAAAAAATTTGTCCTCGATATAACGCTTTGAATGCTCACGCAAACGACACGCAATACAAGGTGTGCTTTCCAATTTCAGTCACATATACTCAAATGTTCTACTCCTTTGACGTTCAAAACGCAAAACACACCATTTAAGCTGATTTTAATATTACTTTTGCATCAAAGAAAATGATTATTTCCTCTGCCCAGTGAAAGATTCTCACCTAAATTCTTACACGGTCACGGTATAAATATCCCATCGATCTTCTGCGTCAAAGTGACGCACAGCATTTCAATTCTTGCGTTCCAACTGATTTCTTTTTGCGTAAAATATGCAGTTTTTTGAGTTAATGAAAACTTTGCTAATGAAACTTGGTGACTGAGGTTTAAAGAGGCCCACAGTTGTCTTTTCCCCTTGGGAGAAACGGGCACTGGAATAAAGACCTTGTGTCTTGTTCAGTGCCTGGCTATGCAGTGCTGACGAGCTCTAACAAGAGCGAAACAGCTCTCCACTGCTGCCACTTCCTTGGCACCTAAGCTGCACATGCGTAGTTAGTATAATCAAACTTCGTTTTGGGACTTTTGGAACAGTTGCTGTATTTTATTTTATATAATGTTGATATGTCTTTTAGGACCGCTTTGAAAATCATATTAATGAATCGGGCTCCCTAATGAAAGACTGGTTAATAGAGATGATACACGCATTTTAATATAAGAACAATTTTATAAAAACGAGGCTCAAATTTGTCCAAAAATTAAGAACAAGCTAAGAACAATTGAGGCTTGGCTTCAGATTCAAATGTAACTGAAATTTTTTTATTGAAAAACACAACACATCACGTCATTACATGTAGCGTTTCCTTGCAAGTTTTTCTGCAGTTAGAAACACTGAGTGAGCAGAAAAGAAAATCAAAACTGTACCGCACGTGCAAAAACTTAAGAACAATCAGGCTCGACCAAAATTTACTGGTTCTTATAAAAAAAACGCATGTATGTGCTTACCAGCCAGTAATAGATAACATATTTTTTCTGAGTGCCGTCCTTGTAGCTGTAAAGTAAGACGTAACAGTCGCCGCTGTAGAAGCTGCCCACGTCTTTCGCTGCCACTTCCTTCAGTTCAAAGTTTTCCACACGCCAAACCTTAAGTGTTCCTTTGCCTTCATCAAATAGCTTAGGTTTCGGCTTAGTTCGATTCTGATTCAATGTTGCAAAGTCAAACTTCCTTTTCTCAACCTTAGCTACAGTGAGAAGAGAAATAATATGTACCATGAAAATCGGAGAATAGACCACTTTCTTAATATGCCCCAGTGACCGTAAATAATAACTTCAAGCCGAGGTCAAGCTCAAAGTTTTCATACATTTGCTGTATTTTGTATGTTCTCCTTATATGGTATAGACCCCTTTCATAATATGCCCCAGTGGCCATAAACAATAACTTCAAGTCGAGGTCAAGATCCAAGTTTTCATACATTTGCTGTATTTTAGCCTTTCTGGCCTCGACTAAGAGTTTTTGTTTGTGGTCACTGGAGCGTATTCTGAAAGTGGTCTATATGTGATTTAATAATAAGCCAGAAAAACATTTTTACAATTAACAACTAACTAGGCCGTGTTGTACTGACCGAGCGATAGGGAGGTCAATGCGTCGAGGCTGAAGTTGGACGTTTCCCAAGTAAAGACCGAACGTTCGAGGTTGATAGGTACTTTGTTATATGGCATTTTTTCTAAAAACAACAGTAACACCGTGCAAGGGGGAATTCTTCACTTCGCACATCCGGTTTACGCGCACGTAAGTCATTCCAAAGAGTCCGTAATGCCCAAGAGCTTTAAGGGAAATCCAGTCCGTTCAAAAACCAATCAGAACGCGTGAAGTCTTTGCCATATAATCTTTTTTACTCCCATCCTCCGCAAAACCAAAACCAGCACATCCTCACGCATACAAACGAATACATGGATTAAGTCAACTTTTGATTGAAAGGTGTTTGCTGCAGTGATTAACAACATGATAATTATTTCGACATTTGACGACTTTGAAAGATTATTAAAGTTGTATTTCCCATTCAATGTCATTTTAACAGAGTTAAGTTTAACATTCAGTAGTTCACTGGCTTCATACACGTTCTATCCGGAGATGTGCAAAACAACCTCAGAAAATAAAATGCTTCCTGCCCTCTCTGAAAACAGTCCAAAAATAAGTTCGGAAATGAGCCTTTGAAACAGAAATACACTTGCGGTTATTTTTAACATTAAAAATATAAAGGCAATTTAAAAAAATATTGTTATTGTTAGAATCATAATCATAATCACTATCATAACATCATCATCCTCATTTGATTATGATTATTATTAATATTAATATTATTATTATTATTATTATTATTATTATTATTAGCTTTTAACTTGCCTCCCCAATTCTTCCATATACAACATGTAATACCTACTTATATCAGTTATTATTTTGTAAATTAAACTTGCTATAGAAGTAAGGACTCGTAACACAGGTTTAAGTTTTGTTCAAAGGTGTTGCTGACAATACATAGACCCCGGCTAAAATTTAGAACTCGTTTTAATAATCAGCCCTTAGTCTCCAATACATATTACATTTTTCATTTTATCCCTACACATGTAATTCCATACCAATATTGCCAACAGTAAACGTTTTCGTGGACACAAAGTCATCAGTTTTCCAGTCGTAAAATGCTGCCTTGAACACTGCTGACTCATGGCCTTCCGACTGAGTCGAACAACTTGTGTAAGTTGGAAGGTTCTTCGCGTTCAGAAATCCCTGCAAAACAGTAGAAAAAGCATTTCCTTGGTAATCTGGTCAAATTGTTCAAACACAGTACCGTAGAAAAGTTTGCTGCTCTAACGTTGTAGAATGGCCCTCAGCTAGACTTCAGTGTAAATATGGCAGAAAAGTCTGTGCGTTTACACTGATGACAGATTGGGTAACTAAATATAACATTTTTTACTTCGGAAAAATGAATGTAAAATACGAATTTTAAACTGTTGAATATTTTCCTCAATTAACCTGTTAAACCTAAATATTAAATATTTAGGATATTTTTCGTTTTACAGGATGAGGATCAAACAGCAAAGCAAGTTTTCTCCACCTGAGCAATGTTTTCAATTTTTGAAGAAGATTTAGATTTAGCGCCTTTAAAGGAAAAAAGGATATAATTTTGTAAGCCAAAATGAATTTAAATAAACAAAGAAAAAAATACGGTGTAAAATAGGGGCAAGACGCTATGCTTTCGTTTTGATTAGTTAAAGCCTTTTCGTTTGCAAAATTAAATGAGCTGTCGACATGGACTTTTGTCAGTGTTTGTACAAGGTAGTTCTTGAAAGTGTCTTGAGTTGGGTGAAGGTGGAGGTCTTTATGTACACAGTTGTATGTACAAGGTAGTTCATGTCTCTCACAATGCTTTTTTACTTTAATTTTAGATTTAGGCAAGGACTTTGACAAATATTACGGAAGCTCTCTCAAATTATACAGTCACTTGTTCACTTTAGTCTTTACGACTGTACAAATTATCACATAATTTATTGTAATCACTAAGAAATTATCACCAAAGTATTTCATGGGACGGCATGTATAAAAGCACGTAAATAAAACTGGTTACGAAACTTTGATCGTGAAGTGTTTTTGCTTGCCCGAAATGCAGAAGGAAAACAGGTTCGTGTGTATACGTAAAATACAAATGGTGACTTGTTTATTCCACAGCATCCCACAAGAGAGTATATTATTAATATAGCATTACCAATTAACACACCACTGGCAATAACTTATACAAATAATCTCAACAATATGAAAGTCATCCTTGCTGGCAATAGTCGATGCACCAAAAACAATGCTGGTTGATAGAGACCACATTGAATACAACAGATCTAGCAAAGACAGGGAAGGAAATTAACTGCAATAATTCCATATTTATACATGTACCATCTTTACTCACATGTGCTCTGCTAAAAGCCTCCTTCCTCTCCTTCGCTGTGGCATATTTGCCCTTCCACACGAAAATCATTCCAGGCATTTCAAGGATAAACGAATCCTGAACAATTTTAAAAAAATCAGAGGTTCAACTTACATTCTTATGTAAATAACAAGCATATATATTTTTATGTATAATGCATGCAAAGTGAACAAAATTGACAAGAATATAAATAAAATGAAGAGAATTCTCACATTTGAATCTAGCAGTGACTGAGACAGAGGGCTGCTCCCAACTTCCTTCATCTTCACTGTGCCCGACTCATCACTCACTCTATCAAACAACACAGTATGCATTGTTTAATACCGATACACGTATAAGTAAACATGAGTAAAGTACAGTACATACTAGTTATGCAATGCTTTGGGGTGGGATACCGTGGAATATGCCACGCGTCACTCGTATACGAAGAAAATACAAGAAACAAGTGGCATTTTCCACAATATCATTGAATAACTAATTCATCGCATTCCTAAATCTTCGGAAACTTACGGAAATCTTCGGAAGAGCTAGGAAATCTTCGGCAATGGTCCGAAACCGTTTTTGAGGAATTTTACAATTTTTGAAGTTTTCGGAAATCTTCGGAAACTTTCAGAAACGGTTCAAAGCAGTTTTTGAGGAGTTCTATGATTTCTTAAAATTGTCGAAAAATATCTGGAAATCTTCGAAGTGTTTGGAAAATTTGCAGATGTGATTGGAACCGTTCGAAAGAATTGGAGACGATTTTGATAAGTCTTCAAAAGGTTAACAGCATAATTGTTGCGCGTGTGTCAGGGCGGGAAAGCATATTGGAAATAAAAACTGCACAGATACTACTTTGATGTCACTGAAATAAAAGGCCATTCAGTAACTGATCATCAGTAGGATACCTGAATGTATGCAACTCTACAATTGGTTTCGGCTCCATTAAATACAGCCCGTTCTATACTGCAGAATATGCAAGGGCTTTCCTGGCGTCTGATTGGCTGCATTACCATGCCAATGGGATAAAATACAGTATCAACCTAAAAACACTTTTGCTAGATTGCAGAAATAGAGTTAATTTAAGTTAATTTATTACTGCGCATTCCTCGTTCTACAGAAAGAAAGATGTGCACAGTAGATTCCAGGACAATAGCGGGTGTATTCTACGATTGCTCCATATTTTTTAACATTTGTTCAGGAAATACCATAATTCAGGAAAAATTGAGTGTTATTTGACATTTAAGTATATTTCGTGGTTGGACTGAAAAATTTGTGTAATAGTCTTGCTCGTTGTCTTACAGTCGTCAAGTTTCAATATTTGCAGCCACCTCTTGAGTTTGCAAAGGTAATCTCGAAAAGAAACCCATCTCCAAAAGAAGCCAATCTAAGGGCCTTAAAAAGACAAAAAAAGACGTCCATGGGATTCTTTTCGAGGTATTTGCTGAAAGTAGCAAGTGATTTTAATCGAGTGAAGCACAAGTGACATTCGTCTTCTTTCTCAAATACACATGCTATTCTCACTAACTCTGAAGGAACTATGGTACAGTTTCTTGTTAGTAGAAATCTAGAAAAACATACAGTTGTTTTGGAAGGGCGTTTTCGTTTCCCAAACAAAGGAGAACTCACGTGCGTGCTGGAACTCCAATTTGGAGCTTCTAGAAGAAAGAGAAATGTGGATGTGAATGTAGGTACCAAGTAAGTTCGGCCGAGTGTTCATACTCACTGAGGTGGAATTGTCCTAGATTTTGAATGTCGCTATTAATTTTCTTTGTTAGCCAGACTATGAAGAATTTATAGTGACTGCGTGAGAAGGAGTGTGGAGAGTTTTGGAAAGTGTTGACTTTGCTTTTCATTTATTTCACAGAAGGCTGACATTGTGAAAACTGGAATTGCGGAATGAGTTGACGATGGCTATGGGAAAGCGTCCTCTGTAATATGAAAACCAAAGACTTTGCTAAATCGGAAAAACCACTCAAATTTGAGTGACATTGTCTACTACCTCTAACGTGTCTTTCCGCCTTTTCCTACAATATATTTTCTTCAAAGTTCATTCTATTTGTTAGTGCCATACATAAAGACATCACGTCTGAAGCTAACTTTCTAAGTACTGAACAGTTCAAACATTATCGATTTCTAGATCTATTGTTTTACTGGAACTAAGTGGGTAAATATCTCTACTACACCACATTGTTTAGAGCAACTTGATAAACGTACCTGTACAGAATGCATTTTAACTGTTTTTTGTCATCAACGCCTCCCTGTTCTGCAGATTTGATGTTTGGTTTGCGGCCTTTCACACCCAACGCTTTGAGGAAAGCCTGATATTCCTCATCAAGATCCTTTACATCTTTTGCCTTGCTCAGAACTTCTTCGTCTGTGATAAAATACAAGTCCTTGTAGTACCACACTTTTTGTTGAATTGAGCTAGTAGAGTAATTTTTGTTTGACCATGAAAAACTCGTTCACTATATGTTTACTTTTGTTTCATCACTGAATACGACACTTCATTTTGTGGGGATGTATATAGCCAAGTTGAGTTTACAACTCAAACTTAAAATGGTATAATAGTCGAACTGTGTTTTTGAGATGTCACGGATTATCCTCACACGGATCCACTTGTTTATATGCATGTTTTCTCGAGTGCAACGTGTAAATATAGGATTTATTACAGGAGACATTGCTTATAGCAAGGACACAACGCTTTTCAAACTGCTACAAGTACTGAACGCAGCTCGAGTGAATTCTCGCCAAGCGTCTTGTTTGACAAAAGGAACGCAGACCTTGCAAGAAATCTGGAACCAGGTTCAGATTGAATCGGAAGAATTCACTATCAGGAGTGGAGTCTTCGGATTGCAATCCAAAATCAGATTCTTGAAAATCTTGATAACGGAATACACAATCCAGTTTTGGATTATGGAATCCAGATTTGGATTGTACAAAAGGAATGTACCCTAAAGAAACCAATGGAGCTAATCCAGAATTAGCACTACACGGGTTTTGAACAATGCAACCGGGCCCAGGGCGCCATTACTGTTGTTATCACCAATACTGCTCAGGTCTTCCCAGAAACTAAGTTTCTCTTCATCAATTGTAAGCTTCAAAAACATTTCGTGATTTTCTTGATTCTTACTGTCAGTGAGCTTTCATCTATGCTCGAGTCCAGCCCTTTAAAGCGGCTGAATCATTTTTGTTTCTTCACACATCGTACTTCGTTTCTTCATCACTTCAAATGCAAACTGAACAGACGACGACGAGGAGGGCGGCGACGCGTCATCAACATTTGGTGCCAAAAGTTGCTGATTTACCGCCTTTCACAGGCAGTTTGGTATGTCACAAGGACGTTGCCTCTCCGAATCTTTTAAGATTTTAAAAATTGGTACAAAAGTTATTTTAAAAAGTCATACTGAAGCAAAACCTTAGGAAAATCTTTCCATTTTCGAAACTGTAAAATCAATAAAGGTCATGCTGTGAGGTAATTTGCGTGCTTCATCGTGTTATGATCCCTGAAAACGATTCATTCCGCTGAAATCACAGGCCAGGCTACTCTTGTGATTTTCACGAAATCGCGACAGTGTCATGATTTCAGACGATATCACAGACAGTTTGGTTTTTCTTCTCTTGAAAGTCAGCTGCAAAAATAAAATTTTAATCAGCGTGGAATCATTGTATCGCTTAAAGGCGAGAAAATGAAGCGACACACAGGATTCATTACAAAATTCCTGCCCAAACTTAGCTTTTGGAGGAGTGAGGTCTCCCAAGTGCGGGAACTGGTGCGTGCGTGCGTTCACGCATGAATGAAGTTTCGCAAGGCGAGAGATTTTTTGTTTTCACAAATACAATTTTTGATCAGGGATGATAAACATGTAATCGTGCAGGGTTTTGCTCGATTCGGGAAAATGCAAGGGCTTGTTTGGTCGACTCGACAAAATACAAACCAAGCCTCGACTAAACTCGCCCTGAATATTTTCCCGAATCGAGCAAAAATCTGCGCGATTGTATACAAATATCGGCCAATCAGAACGTTTGTTGTTTCTGCTTTATTTTATAATCAATATTAACAACAGTGTTACCATGACACAGCTGTCAAGGGAATGGCTTTGCCAATTCATAGAAACAACAAATTTCCAGGTAATACAAAAACAATAAGGCAACAATCTCACAAGGCAAAGACATAACAAGATTGTATACACAAAATAATCAATAACTTTACAACAAAGAAGTCTACCGTACCCAAGATATCATGTTTGACATCCACGTTGTTGTATTCGTTCTTGATGTCATTCTTGAGTTCTTCACCCATACGCATTGCCTAACAATAAAAGTAAGACTGTGGTGTTATTGTTGTGGCAATCTTCAGTAGATCTTATATGAAAGGCAAGTAAGAAATTCAAAACCTTTCAACAGTATTTCACAGAAGAGAACAGTCTGATGAAGTCACAAGCAAGATTTTCCTCCTTTGGTCAGGGCAAAATTCCAGGACTTTCCAGGTACTTTACAGGACTGACAGGAACTTTTATAAGGGTACGGAAAATTGCGTTAAATCAGGCCTCCCTCCCCCACACAAATGACTACTGACTTCAAGTAATTCTTTCACATTTGACACCTGATATTCCGTAACATTAAGGAAACTGCACAAAACATCTGTGTCACTACTTAACAACAACTTGAACACAACAACGACAGTGTCCCACAGCAACTTGGAACAAACGTCAGTATCCCTCATTAACTTTGAATAACATGTGTTTGCTTCATAGACTAAAATTACGTCTCACAACTAACAAATCCGTAAAAAGTATACATGGTGGACTGTAGACACAAAAATCAAGGATTTTTCGAGGTTCCTATGAGAAACCTCCGTTTTTCAAGGAATCCCTGAGGACTTCGGAACAGAAATTCCCAAAATTCAAGGAATTCCACGTTTTCCAGTTGACGTATGAACCCTGACAAGTCTGTACAAGTTGTACTCCAAGCGTTTCTCACCGTGATTCTTTCTTGCATAGAACACTTTGACCCATTGAAAGTGAAAAGCCTCCTGCCTGCATGCAGAATGAAGCAGTCTCCTTTGTTCAGTGATGAATCTGACAATGGTACCTTTCAAAGCAAAATCGTCACATTATAAGATCTCTAGACAGCTTGTTCCATGCATAATATTTCATCTAGGTTAAATACTCTACTTAGTTAAGCGTGCCATTTAGAACATGATGCTTTAACATAATTTCAACACTTAAAGTTCCTCTATAGAAAAGAAAATTTACAACGAGCAGAGCATGCACCCACCCAAATACAGCACTTCAGATCAAGTTGCCATGCATCATGACAAAAAAATCCCTGACTTTTTCTGCCTCGGGACTATCAAGTAATATCTACTGAGCTTGCATGTTGCCAACGAATCGAAACTAACAGAAAACACTTTTCTTGGAAATGTATTGCCATGATGAAGCTGATGGTAGTCAAAATATAAATTTGACTGACTTGAATACCTACATGTAATGCTGAATTTCCCTAACAAGGCAAAGCATTTCTTGACTTTTTCCTGATCTTCAAAAAAACGTTTCTCCATTTGGTGCTACGTTAACTTTAACTTGTACTTGAAGTTGAAGGTGAGCAAACACCGGACATTACCACATTAGACATATCGTATATTAAAGCTGTTGTTGATCGAAGTCCATTGCATTGTTTTTAATAGGGGCCGTCGGAAAATCGATCTGACAACGCTTAACGTCAAATTGACGTTAAGGGCTGGCCCCCTCCCCCTCTCCCATAACGTCAATCTTATTTTTTCCTTTTAAACACAGTATAGAACCACTCGTGATCTGACAACTGTCTTCAGTGACTGTCTATTAAAAGTGCCTTTGGAGCAGTTGAACAGCCCATCGAAACGTATCGACACAATTCACGTTAAACAAGAAAACATTATCATTACATACCATCGGTCGATGCACACACCAATTGTATCCACAATCTTCCATCGAAAACGCGACTAATTTCACCGTTGTTACCACCGTGTATATTATAAAATAGGACATTTGCACTTGTATTGAATTTCTTGTTTAAACATCAGTTGTTTTTTCTTGCCCTTTCGTTTGCTTTTCCTCATTTTTTTGTCTTAACGTCAATCCCAAACCCATGAGACTCCCGACTCACCCTTTAACGTCAATTTGACGTTAAGCGTTATCAGATTGATTTTCCGACGGCCCCTTAGGCTAATCGTCGATGCAGAACATCTGTCTTTTATCAAACTTACACGAAACGTCTGAACGCGTTTCTTCCCCTTGATTTGATAAAGCTCCAACCTGTCATCAATTTCCACGTGAACAAATCCAGATTTCACACCACCAGCTTTGTACCTACAAAAACATTTACAGACGTTATACCCGTCAAAACTTCAACACGCAAACATAGCGTAAGAAATTCAACTTAATTTGCTATGATGGAAACAAAGTATCTCTTTTACAAATTTATTGTATTGTCAATAGCGTCTTCACACTACCTGCCTAGATTAGCTTTGCTATTTGTATTAATATTAGTGTGCATTTGTATTTTAAATGCTTTGAAATAGAAGATAAAAAAACTGAAAACTGTAAACTGCATCAAAATCAAATAAAAGGCGGTAGCCTTTTCTCGTCTTTGTAATATTAATACGCTGAGGACACCATCAGGCGAACCAAAATGATCTTTCCTACTTTAAAACTTTGCTGTTATTGAAACAATCAATAAAACTAGTACTAAACTAACCTCAATCTTAATGGCTTCTTAAAGATACTTTTGAATTCACCACTCTCATGTTCTTGAACCTAAAAAACAAAGAAAAGAGGATTCTTCTGTAAGTATTCATAAAAGACAATGAAATACAATAGTTCGTGTTAACAAGTAGTTAGTGAAAAAGTATGCATCCCCGTATGTACCACAGGCGAGCACAAGTTGGATAATTGTATCATACGTGCCGCAGACTGTCCAACCCCCAGAGCGCTTTAAATCGGGATAAAATTTTCTGAGAGATACTGGGATCTGGGGGCATGCCCCCCAGGAAATTTTTAAATCTAGAGGCTCTGAAAATGCCATTTCTGGTGTTCTACAATGTAACACTACAATTTCTGTCAAAAATTTTCGGTAATTTTCATTGATCACAACTTTTGTGTTTTCTTCAGTTTTTAGGGACATCAGTGTTAAGCATTCTGCATTTCGGTTTTTTTTAATGAGAATTTGACGAAAATATCACAACACGGGCCGAAGTCGGGATTTTTCCTATCCCGATCGCATATTGGTTGGGATTCGGGATTTTCAAGCAAAATCGGGATAATCCCAACGAAATCGGGATGGTCTGCGTGCTATTATACAAAGTAGAAAACACACCTGCCATGACAAAGTTATCTTAGTTGAATAGTTTCTTAATACAACAATGTTTGACGAATGTATGGGTGAAAGATCAAACTGGCTCAAATGTTAGTGCATTGTTCGAGTAATTACAGTCTTTTTATTAATTTAAGTGCACCATTACTTAATCCATTAAACATCCTTGATAGCTATTTGCAAAACTGAAGAGATGAAAATAATGACAGACCTCTCTATGCTGAACAGCAATGCCTCTGAAGAGTTCGTCCAGCTCATTGGCCTTATATGCAGCTGTAGCAGATTCGTCCTAGAAAATAGAATGGTGATCAACCCTGATCTTAGTGAACCACTGAAACAAGGACGGATTAATTTGAACAGAATCACAAGGAAAGTAACACCGAGTGCCACGTGTTCAGTCACTCAAACCTGTATCAGATCAGATCTTTAATGGGACACTTGGCTCTCAGCAACACTAGAAGCACTGAAGCTCATACGATTGTTTATAAATTTCAACATAATTTTCCCCTATACGTGTCCAGCTTTACAACAAAAACCTTAAAAGTTGACACAAGGTACTTGTTCATCTATTTTAGATCCCGGGGACTGCAGCCATTGTGAAAACGGTATTACCGTTATTCACAGTCACTGATAAAATCCGTGTATACCCAATAAGTGAGTCTATCATTTGTCAAGACTATGAGGTCAATAAATTTAGTTTCTTTATTGGCAGTTACCCCATAATCTAGACTATCAAATAATATAAATTATACTAACTTCTGAGGAATCACTTCATATACTATCAGGTCGAGCTTCAATGCCTCATTTCAAGGCAATATTTGATGCAAGCCGAAGGTTCCTTAAGAGTGTGTGTCAGTAACAGTCAGACAGATGACATAATCAAAACTCTTTATCCTTCAAACCCAACGAAGGACTTGGGGAAATATATGTTAGGTCAGGTTTTCTCGCTCTCTTTTCTGTTGTTTAACTCTGATAGTTCCATTCATTTTAAGCCAAAGGTGGTCTTCGCAGGAGCCAGTGTCAATCTTACATCTGCACTCCCTGATGTTTTCGAAAACCTATTTTGTCTGTTCACAGGACAACAGAACCCATTAAACAAACACTGATCAATACATCTCATATTAATACTATTACTGGCTATTATTGTTATTATTATTATTAGTAGTAGTAGTAATTATCAAACATACCTGACTGCATTCTTTTCCAAGCCAGAAAAAAACATGTATACCTTTACCACTAGTCTGCAAAGAACAAATATTAAAAAAAATTACTATATGTAACTACACAGTCAAAACCTTTAGTGGCTGATATACTATAAATGATTAAACACTTTACTAATTTGTATGATGGGTTGAAAAGAGTCACTATGAAAACATGCAAGTCTCCCACCCTAAATACAGCCATATAATCACATTGCAAAAGGTGGAAATGGAAAGGGACTAAAATTGTAACTATATATACATATACATATACATTTGTAAAAACTAAACTTTATTTTCACTTACATATAGAACAACATATGCATCTCCAGTATAGAATAATCCATACTCAGTTTCATCAACAGCTTTCAGTTTGAGATTCTGTAAGAATAATATCATTTCTTCAAAAATGAAAAATACATATAACAACACTTCTCTTCCCACTGTTTATCAGCAATTTACTATGGGTTATCTTGTGCTCCAATTATGCTGAAAAACATTTTGCATATATAGCCCTGTTTACACGACACAAACTAACCTGGGTTTGACCCAGGTTAAAACTAACCCGGGTTAGTTTCTGTCGTGTAAACACTGCTAACCTGGGTTCGACCCGGGTTAGTTTGTCGTGTAAACACTACTAACCCGGGTTGAACCTGGGTTAGTTTGAAAAAGTGTTGTGTAAACACAACCTGGGTTAGTTTTAACCCAGGTTTGACCCGGGTTCGTTTGTGCCATGTAAACAGGGCTTATGTTTTAGGGTATTATACATGTATATTGCAGCTAAGTGTTTTTTGACACCATTTTACACACTTTATAGAAAACAGAAGCAATTTTGGAAGTTTTTGAAAAATATTCTGAATAAAAAGTTATAAAACTTTTAAGTTTGATAAAAAAGGCATGCATATATAGAAAAAGAGCAACATGCATTTTTTCACAATGATAATGGTAATTGACCTGAGTGCAGTACAATTTGGTCTGAAATCAATTATGAGTGATGCAGTGTATGTGTAGTGAGAGTGTAACTTGTGTCACAAGTATGATTTCAGACCAGAATTGCCAACACAAAGTGTAACTACCACTAAATTATGTCCATTCTTGTGTTGTTATGGTCTTTGCAGTCAACATTAGGTGTTGTTATTGTTGTTGTCATACATATTGTCGATGCTGCCACCACTGTCAATTGCATTTCTGTTGTTATCACCTGTGGGTACTTGACTTAAGTTTGGGTAGGGGGGTGCCGTCCAGACCTTAACCCTGACCCTGTTTATGATAAAAAGTTCATGAAAATCATGGAAAATAAATTAATATAGTCTGTTTATGTTTTTCGGGTCAAATTCCACTCATTTTTTTGTCAAAATACATGATTTTTTCGACCCTGTTTACAAAACATCTTTGAAAATCTTTGAATTTGACTCTGTTTATGAGCGGATGATCAAAAAACCATACCCTGAAGAGCGGCACGTCCCCATATAGCTCATATGTATTGGAATACCCTCCCTGGGTGTTATCACTGCTGTCATTGCCATAATTCTCATTGGTGCCACAGGCACTATTCTTGTTGTTGTCACTGTAGTTGTCGATGCTGCTGCCATTGTCATTGTAAATGCTGTTGTCATTTGTCATTACTGTTGTTATCACTGCTGTCATTGTCATCGTTGTTGTCAATGTTGTCATTGCTGCCACAATCATTATTCTTGCTGTTGTCATTTGTCATTGCTGTTGTCATCATGCTTTCGTTGTCATCATTGCTGTTGTCATCATGCTTTCGTTGTCATCATTGTTGTTGTCATCATGTTTTTGTTGTCATCATTGTTGTTGTCATCATGCTTTCGTTGTCATCATTGTTGTTGTCATCATGTTTTTTTGTCATCATTGTTGTTGTCATCATGTTTTCGTTGTCATCATTGTTGTTGTCATCATGCTTTTGTTGTCATCATTGTTGTTGTCATCATGCTTTCGTTGTCATCATTGTTGTTGTCATCATGCTTTTGTTATCATCATTGTTGTTGTCATCAAGCTTTTGTTGTCATCGTTGTTGTCATCATGCTTTCATTGTCATCATTGTTGTTGTCATCATGCTTTCGTTGTCATCATTGTTGTTGTCACATGTTTTCGTTGTCATCACTGTTGTTGTCACCATGCTTTTGTTGTCATCATTGTTGTTGTCATCATGCTTTCGTTGTCATCATTGTTGTTGTCATTATGTTTTTGTTGTCATCATTGTTGTTGTCATCATGCTTTCGTTGTCATCATTGTTGTTGTCATCATGCTTTTGTTGTCATCATTGTTGTTGTCATCATGTTTTCGTTGTCATCAGTTGTTGTCATCATGCTTTTGTTGTCATCATTGTTGCTGTCATCATACTTTCGTTGTCATCATTGTGTTGTCATCATGCTTTTGTTATCATCATTGTTGTTGTCATCAAGCTTTTGTTGTCATCATTGTTGTCATCATGCTTTCATTGTCATCATTGTTGTCATCATGCTTTCGTTGTCATCATTGTTGTTGTCATCATTGTTGTTGTCATCATGTTTTCGTTGTCATCGCTGTTGTTGTCACTATGCTTTCGTTGTCATCATTGTTGTTGTCATCATGCTTTCGTTGTCATCATTGTTGTTGTCATTATGTTTTTGTTGTCATCATTGTTGTTGTCATCATGCTTTCGTTGTCATCATTGTTGTTGTCATCATGTTTTTTTGTCATCATTGTTGTTGTCATCATGTTTTCGTTGTCATCATTGTTGTTGTCATCATGCTTTCGTTGTCATCATTGTTGTTGTCATCATGCTTTCGTTATCATCATTGTTGTTGTCATCAAGCTTTTGTCATCGTTGTTGTCATCATGCTTTCATTGTCATCATGCTTTCGTTGTCATCATTGTTGTTGTCAAAGTTGCCATTTCTGTTGTTGTCAAAGTTGCCATTTGACCACAATGAACTGATCAAAGAATAATAGAGTGTGTGCACAGGTGTAAAAGTGTGCATTTAATTCTGTAACTGCTTCTGTTTGGAACCAACGAGAGATTGCAGGAATAACTAACATCAAAGTTAAAAAATGGATAATTTTATACTTAAATAAAAACTCAATGTATTTTAGGGTAGTTAACCTAATATGGTTCCAATAAAAATTTGGTATTTTTAGTTTTGGAGGTTGGTTCGACTTAAAATTCAACTTCGTGCTGGAAGTGACTCCCCCCCCCCCCAACAAGGGTCAAATATACACAAAATGTGAAGATAGCCTGGTCTGGGTCTACATGGGGTTTGAGCTAATGCTGAAATGAGTATCTTCTCAGCTTGCTTTGCAATAAGACATACATTACACTGTGCTTTGTAGTCATCATCAGATTACCTCTACCCCCCATATCTTCAAACAATTGTTTGCAATATGATATACATTACACTGTGCTTTATTGTCATCATCAGATTACCTCTACCCTCCATATCTTCAAACTATTGTTTGCAATATGATATACATTACACTGTGCTTTATTGTCATCATCAGATTACCTCTACCCTCCATATCTTCAAA